>RYFJ01002233.1:0-224636 GCA_003991445.1 Oryza meyeriana var. granulata
GTCCTACCAAATTTTGGGTTAACACATGCCCCCAATTTCGGAGTTCCTCTGTAGGATGTCCGAAATCTTCCAATCTTTGGCCTCTAGATTTCCTTCATACCGAGGCGCCCAAGATAGTCCCACTTGCCATAAATTTTGAAAACGTGCCGAACCGGCCTCAAATCCCGCTCGGCTGTCATACCTTTATAAAACGCTTCGCTTCTTGCCCCTTTTTTTATACTTTCAAACATCACCAGGGCAACCAACCGCTTCATCTCCACATCCTCAACAAGCCTCTAGCGAATCTAGACGAATCACTGCAACCTCTCTCTCCATCCCTCGAACTCCATGCAACCTCTGCCTCATTGCCGCGATGCAACAGCATCTGTAAGTCCTGAGCGTAATCTTCTCACCCGGTTACTTTTCCCCAATCTGCAATCGGTACAACCCGATTTTGCTATGTTCTTCACCCGTTCTCGTCCGTGTTTCTTGTCTACTGAGCCATTCTTCATGAGCCCAGATCTTAATTTCCGGCTGCCACGATTACCCCTGCTTTTCTCTACTATTCATAGCGCCCCAAGGTTAGCGAAGATCCAGCCGCATTGCATCAGTGCTCCGAAACCCAACGCACTCCCTTCAGAAATCGCGCCATGTGGTCAGTGACTTGGTACCAAACAGCTTCAGGTCACTGACCTCCGAGCAGATTTGCCCGGATGGAGAGATTGTACATCAGAGTATCGGCTGCAAAGAGGATTTACTGGAAGAATCTCACATCGGCCACTGCATCAACCTCTCCTTGGCCGATATGGAAAGGAATGAACCTCTGCTCGGCATCGGCTTCGTACTTCTGGTCTGATGCTCTCAATGCCTTTCTGTCTTTTTACGTGTCATGGCCGATGACCCCCACTCTGCTAGATGTGACCATGCTCACCTGCCTGGACACGACAAAAGCCTACATCAACCCCTTCAAACTCCGGTTCAAGCCTGCCCACCGGCTCCAAACAAAAAACATCGGCGCTGGTCCACGGTATATATCTCTTCACAACAAAGGAACTGGACGGGTGATGATCGGTGAGCACGTCGCTTTTCTGAACTTGTGGCTGGAACGGTTCCGTCTTTGGTGGCGCAACCTCGGCCCGACGACCAATATGCAATGCCTAGCAGAATGCTTGGCCGATAGGAAACAAATTCCGTTAGGGCACTATCTCCTTGGCGCCAACCTACCAGCTGCTTCATCAGGTGGCAACTAAGCTATTCGGACCGGCCAGCCCGTCGGCCCATATTGGGGGGTCCTTGGTGGTTCGTACAGCTCTGGCTTTAATGTTTACACCTCCAAGGCCATCCCAGAAACTTCCCTCCTCAAAGCAATCCTTCCCACTGATTACACCCAGAAGATCAAGACCCCATCTACCGCCATGCATCTCTATGGGTGAGGCTGCATCGGCCCTTTCCGGCGGCAAGATATCCCCTGCTGAAAGTTAGTCAGCTGGTTCAAGGGTTTTATTATGCTTTACCAGGGATGCTACTCTTTGGTTTGCTTACAATGACGCAAGCACATTCGAGATGCCTTCCAAACTTTGATCCACTCAAAGCTCTGAACGATGATCAATCTAAAGCCATATGCCTATCGGCCATCAGTCCTTGCCTGCTGCCAACCGGCTTTTCTCTAGGCCGAACTCAACCATCGTATAGAGTTCGACCACCCATACAAGCAGCTCCCGTCAACTCGGCCTTGGCCAGCTTTCCGATCGGCCTGTTCTGTATGCACGACAACTCAGGCTCGGGGCACGGTCAGCAGCGCCTTTGGAATATGATCGGCTGCGGTCGTTTGACAGACTCCCTCCCGCTAGGCGCTGCCACCGAGGTGTACGTCTGCCACTGCCAACACCAAGCCTTTTGTGCCGATGGTGGTCGGAATGGAAAAAACATGCTGTTCTGGCTTAGCGCCCACTTGTTATTGCTCCCGTTGGACGCCGACTATGTTGAATCCGACAACGAGTAACTCTTGGCAAGCTTCAAATATCATCCTCAATCGTCTCTGATCCTTGCTTCGCAGGCCCGCCAGCTCCGAAGCCCCCGTCAACAAGCAACAGCGGTCGGCCGATTCTGTACCAACCCTCATCAGCTGCTCCGAACTTAGGACGCGACGCCCCATCTCCATCGGCTCTTCTCAAGGCACCTCGGCCGATGGACCAAAAAGGAAAAAGTAGCGCATCGCCCCCCATGAAGAAACAGAAAACCGATGCGATGTCGTTGCCCACGATGCCATCTTCTCCCCCGACCACATCGGCTCCCTTCATCTCCTCAGGATGCGCCAAATGCTTAACATCATTATTACCCGCTCTCATTTACCTCACCAGCTCCATCTTCAGCTCGAGTCACCTCGGCTCCAGATTTTCAACCTCCTTCTGCGTATCCCTCCAAGCGCTGAGCCGATGTCCCCTTTAGCTGCCCCACTCTTGCACCAAGTCCTCCAGCTGTCGATTGAAACTGCCCCTATTCCATCGGCTGACATCGGCCCCTCCAGAGAACACCCTATTCATCCCCCTGAAGCCGATGTCGCGCAAGCTGCCGATGTCCTTCCTCAGGTAACTCTTTTGTCTATTACTCCGCTCCTAACTTTTCTACTGCATCCCTTCACCGATGCTAATTTGCAGTCCATAGCCGATCTGTTTCTCCTTTGACATCGGCAAGTACCTAGAAGTAGAAGAATCCACAGCCACCAGCGCAACGACCAAACCATCCTCCCAGCCGACGTACCCGTGGAAATATCTGACGAGCATCCTCAGTCGGCTGGAAAACCCAATTGACGCGCTAGCGGAAGATTGCGCGGCCAATCCGGGCAAGATTCGCAGAAATTGAACACCATCTCCCGAAAACTTGTCGACGCATTAACCCCCGCAGCCATATCTGGAATCCCATAGATTTAAACTCATCAAGCTTAAGACAGTCGCATAGCCCGATCGTGCTGACCAAAAACAGAAGATAGCCCAAGACATCCAAAACCGATCGGCTATCAGCCCAGATAGACAAGCAAGAAAACTTGATGACATAGCAGCTGTCCCCCAAAAACTTCAATCCAAGCTAGATCAACTGAAGAAAAAGGGAAGCCGATTGCTGGGAGAACTTGAAAAATTCGCAAGATCTTGAAGACACAGAATCCCAGCCTCATCAGCCTGCCGCAAGCCATCCAAGATCAAGAAGCCAAAGCGCAGCAGCAGTGCGCCAAGTCATCCATCGTCGCAAAAGCTTGAAAGTCATCCCAGGCTCTGATGAAGACGATATCCGGGCCATCCAATGAAAATGATCAGATCCGTCTGCGCGCAATCGAAACTATCCGAAAGTTTTTGTAAGCCTTAAACCCTTATAACTGACGATTTTTCGGAACATGCCGATCACCTTGTGCTGTCATGTAATCAGATCGGGCTCTGCTACCCATCTCTCTCAGTTCTGATAATTTTTCCGCTTTTTGGTTTTGATCTAAAGCGATATCAATTAGATATCGTCTGGCGTTTAGTCGACGTATAAAAACATCCGGCTTCCTAATTGTTTAGAAATCGGCTGTTACTTAACCGATTTAAGAATTGATCCAAACGCTAGGTAGTATTTCTTTGAAATATTCCCATTAAGTGCTTTGGCAAACTCCCGTCCCGTCAAGATCTTCTAGATACATATGCGTTACCAGGCACACAACGATTAATCCATAAGGGCCCTTCCCAATTAGGCGACCCATTTTCCGAACTTATTATCTCTGGAATCCGATCGGCAAAATCAACTTCCATACAAATTCCCCCCTCGGCAACGACTTATTTACCACCTTTTTGTTGTAATGCCGAGCTGCCCTAGCTTATTTCCTTGATTCTTTCTAGCGCTCTCAACCGATTCTCGAGCTAAATCTTACAAGTTCATCTGCCATCAAGTTATAATAATCATCGGCCGTCCAATTGATTCTGCAAAAGAAAGTCTTCTAGAGCCGATGTTAGTTTCCCACGGCAAAACCGCCTCATGTCCATATACCCCAACTGATACGGCCGGTACCCGAGTAGACCCGTGGCATGCCATCCGATAGGCCCATAGTGAATCGGCTAATGTGAATGCCATCGCCGTGGCTGCTCATCAAGTTTCCGCTTAATCAACTTGAATCAAACTCTTGTTAGAAGCTTCTGCTTGCCCATTGGCTTGAGCATAATAAGGCGATGAATTTAATATCTTGATTCCCATACTGGCAGCAAAACTGTTGAAACTCATCAGAAACAAAAATAGACCCCTGATCAGTAGTTATCGTACTGAGGAATCCCAAAACCGATAAATGATATGCTCCTTGATAAATTCAAATCGCTTCTTTGGACGTGACCTTCTTCAAAGGAATTGCCTCTACCCACTTGGTGAAATAATCTGTTGCTGCCAATATAAACTTATGTCCCTTACTTGGATGGAGGAAAAATCTGCCGATCATATCAATTCCCCATCCTCTGAACGGCCACGGTTTGATGGATAGGATTCATAGCCGATGCCGGTGCCCGCTGTATATTTCCAAACTTCTGACAATCTTGACATCCTTTATAATACCTAAAGCTCAATCTTCCAGCATTGTCGGCCAAAAATACCCTACTCTTCTCAACAACCACTTCATCTTATGAGCCGATTGATGAGTTCCACAGATGCCTTCGTGTACTTCACACATAACCACTTTGGCTTCTTCCAAATCCAGGCATCTAAGCAGAACTCCCTCAAACGTCGATATATAACTCCTCATCAAGTAGCACATATTTTAGTAGCTTTATACCGAATCTTCCTGGAAACAGACTGCGACGGTTTCGTAAGTAATCATTATCTCCTGTCTCTAGTCATCGGCCTTGTTCTGGACATCAATATCGCTATCTCCACCTCAACCTGCCTATCCAACCGATATCCTTTAAGCAATTTGTGCAAGATCATGGCTTCCAAATTCTGCTCTCTGGGAATATGATTCATTGACACCATCTTGAAATCCTTCAACAAACCCACACACTCTTCATAATATGTATCTCAAAACATATCCGCTGCACTCATATTCTCCAGATAACTGTTTTGATCACCAACAAAGAATCACCAATAATCTCTATAATATCGGCCCCGACCTCCTTTAATAGTTGAAGTCCTTTCAGCACCGCCTCGTACTCCGCCTGATTGTTAGTCCGTAAGGCTTAATTGTAAAAGCAAACTCAAAACTCGCCCCCGAGGCGACACAATAACCAAAACCGATACAGATCCATGCCTGCAAACCGATCCATCAAAAAATAAGACCCACGGGATCGGCTCCACATAGTCCTCGTGATACCCCCTGTGCTGGACAATAAAAATCGACCACTGCTTGTCCTTTGATTGCTTTAGCCGATTCGTACCTCAAGTCAAACTCTGTCAAGCAAAAATCCACTTGCCAACTCGCCCTTTCAAGACTGGAGCCGACAACATATATTTGACCACATCGGCCTGGCAAACTACTGTACACTCAGCCGATAGGATGTAATGCCTCAACTTTGTACACGAGAAATATAAACACAAGCATAACTTCTCCACCGCTGGATATCTCGTCTCAGCATCCAAAAGTCTCCTACTTAGATAGAACACAACTCGCTCTTTACCTTCAAACTCTGGATCAAAACAGAACGATGACTTCTCATCGGCCGACAATATAATTGAACGCACTCCTTCCTGCGGCAGAATCAACACAGGCGGGGAATAAGATAATTCGTTGATCTCGTCAACGCCTTCTGCTGCGCTGCCCCCACACAAATTTCTTGATCGGCTTTCAACTTCAATAACGGCGTGAAAGACTCAATTCTCACCATGATAAATTTGATATGAACCGTCCTCACAAAATTAATCTTGCCGATCAAAACGATTGCAACTCCGTCTTATCGCTTGGTGGCTCTGTGGTCTTAATGGCTCTGATACTTCGCTGACTAACCTCAATTCCTCGCTCATGAACCATACAAGCCCAGAAATTGCCCAGCGATACACCGAAAGCACACTTATTGGGATTCATTCTTAGTCCGTATCTCTTTTGGCCCTCTCCAGCACTCTTCGTAAATCGGCTATATGGCTTTCCCCACTTTTAGATTTAACCACCACATCATCATGTAAATTTCCACCAACAAACCGATGAGATCATGAATATATAATTCATTGCTCTTTGATGAGGTCGCACCGGCCACTTTTTCAATCCAAAAGTCATTACTACCCACTCATACAAACCGATAGGCTCCAGGACATCGGAACGCAGTCTTGTGCACATCCTCTTCGGCCATGAAAATTGATTGTATCCTGCATTGCCGTCCATGAAGCTGATAATTTGTGGCCTGACGCTGCATCCACCAACAAATCCGCTATCGGCATCGGGTACTCATCCTTGGGGGGTAGCTTTATTTAGATCCCGGAAATCAATACATAATCCTCAATTTCCCATTTTTCTTCTCCACCGGGACGATATTTGAAACCCACTCAGCATATCGGCATGGCCTTATGAACTTGGCATCGTACAACCTTGTGATCTCTGCCTTGATCGGGCTCATATAATTCTGCCTTGAATCTCCTTGGAGCTTGCTTGAATGGCCGATACCCTGGTTAATAGGTAGCCGATGTTCAACAATCGATCGCTTAATCCTGGCATCTCATGGTACTCCCAGGCGAAACAATCCCGATACTCCTTTAACAATGCTATCAATTCTTCTCGTAGCTCAGACTTAATTTTTTGCTTATATACGTCGGCCTTGGCCTATCTCCTGGTCCTATATCAATCTCTTCCAAATCATCAGCCGACGTAAAATCCTTGCCCCAATTTTTCCCTCGAAGTCTTCACGGAGTCCATCAGAGTAACAATTCAGAGCCGACTTGCTGGATCGGCTGTATCCCCTGACTAGTAACCTTGAGGTAATCTCCTTCCCAAACTCTTCCGGATAAGCAGTCAACAACCATCGGCTTCCCAGACTGGTAGATCGGTTCATGGCAATATTGGTCGACCGATCTGCTTGCACCACCTCGACTTGATCTCCCTGCCATTGTATTAGACATTGATGCATTGTCGAAGGCACGCAACAGTTCGCGTGAATCCAGTCCCTGCCGAGGAGAAAACTATATGACCCCTTTCCGTCAATTACAAAAAACGTGGTGGGGTAATGTCTTACTCCCTACTGTCAGCTCCACGTTTAATACGCCTTTTGCTTCAGAATGAATTCCCACCGAAGTCTTTTAGCACCATATTTGTCTTGATCAGGTCTTCTGTAGTCTTCCCCAATTTCCGGAACGTAGCATGAGGCATGAGATTAACCGCGGCTCCTCCATCAACCAACATCTTTGTCATCGGCTTCCCATTTACGTATCCCTTGATGTATAACGGCTTTAAGTGCCGATGCTCTGACTTCTCAGGTTTATCAAATATAGCTTGATCAGATTGCAGCGTTAGTTGAGCGAAAACCTCCTCATCTCCTTCTTCATCTGATGAAAGCGCTTTATACACCCGAGGCAAAAAGAACACCATATTTACCGGTGCTGATACGTCCTCATCGTCCTTCTTCTTCACTTGCCAAACTTTGCCTAGTCCTTTTGGGACGATGATCAACCTCCTCTTGATCCTGGTATTGCTCCTTTTGCTGTTCCCGGTGTCGTAGCGTTGTGCCCTTCTCTTCTGATTCTTCGTGAATATGCCGCTAGGACACCACTGAGGATTCTGGACTTGTTTCCATGCGCTTCCTCTTCATCTTCTTCAAAGAATCTTTCATGGATCGGCCCCAATCGGCTATGAACCGATGTTCTTTTCCCAGGCGACCGATCCCGCGAACACTCCTGCTGGCGATCATGCCGATTCCCTGTACCGCTGCACTCGGGACAATTTTCAGCTGATGGCAATCTCATCCCTTGATCCCAGCAGAAACGAAAAAACGGGCAGTTCCAATGCGAATTATATTGTTCCGGTCCATCCCCCTGTTCATCGTACCTTGAGTACTTCTCTTTCATACCTGATGAAGTAATCCTCGATTTACTCTGACGTTTTCCTTCATCGGCTTGAGTTCTGGACGATGACTCCACATAGACCATGTTTACGGGGAACGGGTGCCCATCTATCTTCATTGGGTTTTTTATCTTCAAACTTGATTCGTCCTTGCTCGACGGCCAGCTGAAATTTGTTGCCGAAAAACCTTACACTCGTTAGTATGGTGCGATATCGCGTTGTGCCACTGCAATACTTCTTCTTCTTTAGTTCTTCGGCCGATGGAATCACGTGGTTCGGCAATTGTATTTGCTTTTTCCTGCAACAACAAATCAAAGATCTTTATCGGCTTTGCTCACATCGAAATCATATCGTTCTTCTTTGCCGATATCTTTGACCCATGGGCATGATACCGACTTCTTTGTTCCTGGCCCACTCCGCCAATCCAACCTCAGCGTCGGATTCCTCATCATCTGAATCCGTTGAATAGACCTGAACCTGAGCAACTCTCCTCTGGTACTTGTCCTTTTTCGCCTCTTGAAACGGCTTTCATGAGCCGATACCTTCTGTACTAGGTGTGACAAAGATTCGAACTCTTGAGACGAAAACCTTTCTCTGATTGGCGCAAGAGTCCCTGAAAAGCTAAATCGGCCAGATGCCCATCGCTCAGGTTTAAACTATAACACCGGCTTCTGATATCCCGAAATCGCTGAATGTATTCCGGTAACTGTTTCGTCTGGTCGCTGCTTAACCGATGTCAAATCTGACAGTCTCAGCTCGTGAATCCCAGCGAAGAAATATTTGTGAAACTGTTCTCCAATCGGCCCACCCCCGAACAGAATTCGGCGGTAACGAGGAGAGAACCATGTAAAGCCGATCCAGATAGTGATAGGGGAAAAAATCTAACCCTTAGGGCCTCTTCAGCGATGCTTCCCCGCACTGCGCCAGAAATCGGCTGACATGTTCTACTGTAGATGTGTTGTCCTGCCCTGAAAACTTAGAAAAATCCGGGACCCTGTATCGGTGTGGCAACGGAACCCTGTCCAAACCACTCAGGATATGGGTGCCGATACATGAACGCTTGTTCCTTGGGCTTGATCCCGAACTGCTCCCTTACTATTTCCTCAACCCGCGCCGACAAGTCTTCCTCTCTCGTATTCTCCTGTTGATACTGCTGATACTGCATCGGCGGGGTTGGTTGCCGATTCTGCCTGTGATACTCCCTCTGGTAAGTACCTGGATCGGCTCCTCCTCCTGGATAGTTCTGCTGGTATCCCCATAATAAATAGATCGATGATATCCAGGAGGGATATCCTGTTGCCCCCCGGCCTGGTTTTGCGCGAACAAGTGTTCTGGTATATCCTTGCTAATGCTGTAATTAATTTGGCCGGGCTCTATCTTCGGTGGAGAAAAACAGGACCCCGAGTTGGCTCTTGAGCAATTGATCCATCAACAGTCTTCTTGATAAGGTTATGCAATGTATTTACTAAGACCCCTGACTGATTGATGAGTGCGTGGTGCACAGCCTCGTTGACCATCTCCTGTAAAGGCTTGATTGGTGGACTCTCAGGTTGTGTGCGGCTCGATTCTCCTACCAGTACTGGTTTTGGAAACTGAGACTTCTGAATCGCCCTTGTCTTGTCATACTGAAGGATTCTAAACACAGCTTCTGGAAATTTGTCATGGTCTGTTCAACTTGCTGTTTTTGTTCTTCAGTTAGATCTTCCATGGTGACCGGAATTACGTTGTCCATCTTGACTTCTTTTCCAGCCATGTTGAAATCTTGATTGAAACAATGTTTGTTGGAATTCTGGCTTAAAACTTCGTGTCCCACTGGGCGTGCCAAAAGCGTGTTGACGCCGAAAATCGCCGGGTCTTGGTTCGGCGTCTGGGTGACACGCGAAGGCCTGGGAGATTTGCTTCACTCCAGTGCAGGTCCTAAAGTTTGAGGTTCGTAGGCGTGCCAGTCAATTTGACCCTGTAATTGACAAGGAGGAAAATGTTAGATCAATGAGCCAATCGGCTGGAAGCCGATCTAGACTCGTTTCATCAGCCGATGGCCGATGCACACTGTAGCACTTACACATCGGCTCAGGTCCGATGACGGCAAGAACAATAATGTAATAATAAATAAATATCATGCTAGCCGATCATCGAAGGAATATTCAAAAACCGGCTATAAGCTAGATAAAAATAAGCAAGTATAATACATAAGTGAATCAAATAGATCCTAGCTGATCATGATCTAATGTTACTGGTGTTGTTATGAAGGTATGCCAGCACCCGGGCCCTTGCTCCCGAGATCTACGTCCGCTACCCGGGCCCATATACTGGTCCTTACCCGGGCTCATGCCCGGGTCCTTACCTGGGGTCGTGCCCGGGAACCTGCTTGTACTTGTGTTTGGATCGGCAGAATGAACCCATCGGCTATCCCTTAGCCGGTTGTAACAATAATACAGGCAGGAACAAATAATAAAATATGCAATAACGTAAATGATAAATAATTGATAAGCTAGCCGACTGCTTAATAAAGCGAACACAGGATAAAACAATGAATAAATGTAGTCGGCTTTAACAGGTAACTTATCGGCTAAGCACTCCGATAACACCATCGCACAACACCCTCGGCTTATTAAGAGTAAATCTATTATCGTCAGTCTAGTAGATCGGACATAACCGTTGCAGCACAGACCGACAACAATAACAATGCCTCAATGAGTCGATAGATATAATGCGATCGTGATGAAAATAACTTACCGGCTATACACTCCGATAAAGCGCCTGCACACAACGCATCGGCTCAGCGGGATCGACTTATCACTAGCAGTTCAGTAGGTCGGACCTAACCGATGCAGCACGAACTGATGATAAATCGCTCCCAGTAAGTCGATACAATCTGTGCACACGTGATGTGATATACCTAATCAATCTATGAGATCAAACTGAACTGATGCAGCCATAGATAAAGTAAATATATCGTGGTAAGCCGACTACCATAAACCGACTAGAATATCGGACCTAACCGAGGAAGTCCTAGCCGATTGGTAGTCGGTGTGACGAGACTTACCCTCTCGCAGGAGTTCGGACCTAACCGATGCAGCCCGGCTTGAGAAGCAGGATCCCGTCGAAGGGGTGGCGATGCGCCGAATTTGTATTGATTGTTGTGATAGATTACAAGATCCCCGGGCATACGTATATATACCCCGAGTTACATGAGTCCTTATAGGACACGATATATGATTTCCTATCTATAACAGAAAGCGCTAACGAGACCTGACCGGACACGAGGTCAGGTTTCCTAAAAGAAATAAACCTTTTCCTAATAACTATAGTAATTAACTGCCACGCGCGGTCTTCACGGCTCCTTCTCAGACTCGGTCTGCTTCTTGGATCAATTTCCATTATCCGACTGCAACCGTCCTCCTGACCGAATATGATACAGGTCCTTACCAAATTTTGGCGTTAACAACAGGTAGAGCGCTTTTTGACTAAGAAGGCTCCGGATGTCCACGCCCCGGCAGCGGAGGCAGGCGCCGTCCCATCTCCATGCTCCGTCCGCTCACGGCGACGTGCTGACCGAGCATGACCAGACGAGCAGTACCAACTCCGGCGCAGGCGTCGCAAGCGGACGGGAGGGACTGGACGTCCCTCCAACTCCGGCGTGGGCGTCGCAAGCGGAGGGGAGGACCGAAGAACTCTCCAGAAACTCTCTCTCTCTCTCGGTGTGCTGGCGCTATGGACTCCCCTCGCCTATAAAGGAGGATCCATGCCGCAAGACGAAGGCAAGCAGCTCAAGCTCCAGCCTCAGACAACAGACATCTCCTTCTTCTTCCTCAAGTTCGGCCGCTGGTAGAGCGGCCGAAGCACCTCCGGGTCCCCGGTGAGCTTCCGAGCTCCCGGAGTTCTCCTTGTAAACACCATACCACATTCATCCACCTCATAGCCAAACACACACACAGGAGTAGGGTATTACGCTCCGGCGGCCCGAACCTATCTAAACGCCTCCTGTCTCTCCCGCGTGTTTGTCACGGTTCGGACGGTCCGGTCCCGAATCGAACGGTCCGAACCTCCGTCTCTCAGCCCGGGCCCCTTTCTAGCGCGTACGGATCGGACGGTCCGATCCGCACTCGGACGGTCCGAACTTCTCTGTATCTTCCAGCTCGGGCCCCTCTGTTTCTCCCCCGAGCGCTGATCCGCTGACGCCGCAGTCACCTGAGAACCACTCCCCTGGCCGAATCTCAAAGGGGGGTCTCCTGACTTCCCGCCGTCGAGGTTTCATCCTCCGACAGCTGGCGCGCCAGGTAGGGGGAGTTTCCTTTTCAGGTGGTACGCCGGCGTCCCCAACACCGGCGCACTCCATGGCAGGAGGCCACCGTCCGCGGGACTCTGACGAGGAGTCTGGCGACTTCACCCCTGTTGACGCCGAAAACCGCCGGGTGTGCCGAAAAGCTTGCTGACGATCTGGTTCGGCGTCTGGTGACACGCGAAGGCCTGGGAGATCTGCTTAGCTCCAGTGCAGGTCCTAAAATATTTGAGGTTCGTAGGCGTGCCAGTCAATTTGACCCCGCAATTGACAAGGAGATGAAGAAATCTGATTACTGATCCAATCGGCCAGCAAGCCGATACGGATTCCTTCCAGCCGATCGCCGCTATGCTTGTGCCTGGGCCCTCGCCTGTACTCGCGCCCGGGTCTCGTGCTCGGGTTCTCGCTCCCGGGTCCTCGCTTGTGCTCGTGCCCGGGTCAGCAGCAACTGCACATCGACTATCGACCGATACGGACTGATATAGGCTTCTTGTAGCCGATAGCCGATGGCACCTGTGTATCGGCTAGGAAACCGATAGCGCTATAAACAAGTGGATAAGCTGTTAGTACAACATGTGCATCGGCTAGAAGCCGATGATAAAATAGATAGGCAGAATAGTGAACTAGCCGACTGCCAAGGAAACACATGTGCACCGGCTAGAGAACCGATGATAATATAGATGACCAAAATAGTAAAGATAATACAGTCGGCTTTATAAAAAGATAACCTATCGGCTAAGCACTCCGATAGAACGTCGCATATACACCGATCGGCTCGGCAAGGATAAATCTATTATTATCGATCTAGTAGTTCAAACCTAACTGATGCAGCACAGATCGATAATAGTAAAGGAACCTCAACGAGCCGATAGACCTAATGCAACTGTGATGAAAATAACTTACCGGCTATACATTCCGATAAGACGCTTGCACAAAGGATATCAGCCTAACAGGAATAATTTATCGCTAGCAGTTTAGTAGGTCGGACCCAACCGATGCAGCGCAAACTGATGATGAACTACCCCCGATAAACTGATAAAAACTATGCACGCGTGATGTGATATACCTGACCAGCCTAAGAGGTCGGACCGAACCGATGCAGCCGTAGACAGATCCGATACACCGTGGTAAGCCGACTACCATAGACCGACTAGAATATCGGACCTAACCGAGAAAGTCCTAGCCGATTGGTAGTCGGGGTAACGAGACTTACCCTCTCGCAGGAGTTCGGACCTAACCGATGCAGCCCCGCTCGAGAAGCAAGAACCTGTTGGTAAAGGGTGGCGATGCGCCGAAGTTGTATTGATCGATTAGATAGATTACAAGGTCCCCGGGCATACGTATATATACCCCGAGTTACAAGAGTCCTTATAGGACACGAAACAGGACTTTCCTAACTAGAAAAGGAAAACTAACAGACCTGATCGGACAAGAGATCAGGTTTCCTAAAAGATAAAACTATCTAATAGATAAGATAAATAGCTGCCATAACGTGGTCTTCACGATTCCTTCCCAAGCTCGGACTCTTCTGGATTAGTTTCCAATGGCTGATATCGCTTCTTTCCTTAACCGAACATGGTAACGACCCGTACCAAATTTTGGCGTTAACAACCCCGCCGGGTGGCGTTAGCCCGGTGGTAAGCCCACTGCGCTCCCCGTCTTCCAGAAGACGCGCCGCGCAAACCAGGCGGGCTGAGCTCGCTCTTCGGCGGCCTGGCAGTGCGGCGTCGGCCTTTTCTCTCTCGGAAGGAACCGGCAAGTGCCCCGCCGGGTCTGCCACGGCCTCATCCTTGAGGCGCGAGTGGAGGCGCCGCTCCACGGCGCGCCGCAACCTCGACTTCCAGCCAGCGTCACCACAGGGAGCTCTCCTAGCGGCGGAAGCCCTCCTGCGCCACCCCCCGGCATTTAACGGGGGCGGGGGCCGGGAGAGGCACTGGCTCAACGAAGTCACCGACCTTGTAGGCGCGGCCCATCGCCAGGTCGCTGCCCACAGCAGCGCAGGGGCCAGCAGTGCCGACCGCGCGACGCCTAGCGCGGGCCGGCCCCCCGCCCCGAGTCAAAGCAGAACCCGGAGCACGGCGCAACGCGCCACGACTCCGGCAAACAGCGGCCACGGCGACCTCCGTGACCGGCTGAACCGGGGGCGGTCCGGCGAGGACGCCCGCGTCACTATGGAGCGACAGCGCGAGCGGCGGGCGGACGCCGCCACGCGTTCCGAGGTCCAGGCCTCCAGCTCCAACCTACTGACGGGAAACCGTCATCTGCTACCCGAGCCCGCTCTGTACGGCTCGAGCTGCCTGGCGCTCTCCCCAGGCCTCCGGCAGGTTCGCTGGCCGGCCAAGTTCCGACCCAGCTTGCCGGAGAAGTATGACGGCTCCGTGGATCCCACGGAGTTCCTGCAAATATACACTACTGCCATCCTGGCGGCCGGTGGCGATGATCGAGTGATGGCGAACTACTTCCCCGTCGCTCTCAAGGCCCAGGCGCGCTCTTGGGTGATGAACCTCCCCGAGGGATCAGTCTACTCGTGGGAGGACCTCTGCCACCAGTTCGTGGCCAACTTCCAGGGCACCTTTCCGCGCCCTGGGACCAAGGCGGACCTCCATGCCTTACGTCAGGGCACGGACGAGACGCTGAGGCACTTCCTACAGCGCTTCAGCCAGGTTCGCAATACCATCTCCCACATCGCTCCTCACGCGGTCATCCATGCCTTTCGCTCGGGTGTGCGCGACAGGCGCATGCTCGAAAAGATGGGCACCCGCGACGTCCAGACTACGGCTGAGCTGTTCAAGCTCGCCGACCTCTGCGCCCTCAAGGAGGAGGCCCGGGCGTGGAACGAGCCACGCCCCGAGGCCCCTGACGAGGACCCCGAAGAATACAGTGAGTCCTCACGCTCCGCGGCGCATCGGGACAGGAGGAAGCGACAAAAGGAGAAGGCGGCCGCCGACGGCTTCGCCTTGGCTCTTGCGGGCGCCCCACGGTCCGACGGTGCCCGCGGGGATGACATCACCGGCGAGCGGCCAAGGGCCGCACGCGCGCCGCCTTCGCCGGCAGCGGCCCAGAAGTGGTGCGCCGTCCACGAGACGGATTCGCACGATCTCACGGAGTGCCGCACCGTCCAAAGCTTGGCCAAGCAGGTCAAGTAGTTCCGGCAGGAGCCTTAGCAGTCCGAGCCCGGTCGGGACGATTCGGGCGGCCCGGCCGAAGGCAACGGACAGGCCGACCAACGGCCCAGCTCTGGGAAGCCCGAACCTAGGCCGCCTCGCCAAGGCGAGTGCGAGCCTTGGACGTGGCACCCGGAACAACCAAGCCCATGCCTCCGGATCCCAGCGTATATCAAATCACATTCTAGTCGGGCCCCCCGGGTCCCGGGGCCCCTTGCCCGATAAGGGCGTAGCCCGGGATACGCTTGTTGGGCCCGGCACCGTGCACCCCGAACCAGGGCGGCCTCGCCGCCTCGCCAAAGCGAGTGCGGGCCTAGGAACGTGGCGCTCAGGACAACATCAACATTTTCATAACCAGATGGGGACCGATAACCCGGATAGCTTCGCCCCGCGAGAGCGTGTCCGGAAGGGACGTCCCGACACTTTCCGAGCCCAGAGAGATCGTCCCGGTTCGTCCCCCAGACACACATAGGGTACGGCTGCCCGGACTCCATCGGACGGTCCGATCCGCACTCGGACGGTCCGAACTTCTCTGTATCTTCCAGCTCGGGCCCCTCTGTTTCTCCCCCGAGCGCTGATCCGCTGACGCCGCAGTCACCTGAGAACCACTCCCCTGGCCGAATCTCAAAGGGGGGTCTCCTGACTTCCCGCCGTCGAGGTTTCATCCTTCGACACCTGCATTTGAGACTTATATTAAAACTGCTCATAACCCTAGGTTTCAAGCTATTAGTAGACAGACCACAACCCGAGACTTGGTGAATGTTTATAACCAAAGCCGGGACAGTATTAAAAAAATGTTTGCTACATGCACCTTTTCTATTAGTATCACATCTGATATTTAGAGTGGTAGGGCTAAGGAGGATTATATTAGTATAGTTGCTCATTATGTTGATGATGACTGGGATTACAAAAAAGAGTAATAGTTTTAAAATTAATTGATGTTTCATTACCGCAAAAAATATTGCTGAACGAATTTCTAGAGTTTGTGAGGAATTTGGCCTCACAAATAAAACATTTGCAGTAATTCTAAATAATACAACTGTAAATTCCAGAGTAATAAAAATTCTACAGCCTTTATTCAATGTTTATGCTGAATCATTTTTTTTTAAATTAACGTTGTGCTTGCCATGTTATCAATTTTATAGTTAAATCCGGTTTTAAGAGAGTAAGTGTATATCTCGATTCCATCCGTAAAGTCATAACATGGCTCAATGGTTCTAATTCTCGATTTGCGACCTTCAAGTGATTCTACATCGCTTCGGACAAGTGTCCACCCAAGTTCCAAACAGATGCGGACCATCGGTGGAACTCGACTTATTTGATGTTGAGACATATCTTACCTTATAAAGATACACTAACTGTTGTTTTGCAGTCCAAGAATATTGTTACTAGTGACGGGTAACCGCTATTGATAAAATAGTCTTGGCATGTTGTGGAAAGGTTTTATTATTTTCTTAAAACATTTTATGATGCAACTGTTACTTTTTCTGGCGTTTACTATCCAACTGCTAATTTAATTTTGCATAAGATTTTTAAGATTGCCACTTTATTAAAAGAATATAAAGATGACTAACTACTAGGACTTGCAGTATTTCACATGAAGCAGAAATATCTTAAATACTGGAAAAACATTCCATACTTGTATGCTTTTGCATTTATTATTCATCCTAGGGGTAAAATGCGAGAGTTCCTTAATATTTTGAATCTTATTGGGGATGCAATGAATCTTATTGGGGATGCTAAGACTAAATATTATAAAGTGTTTCGAAAGTATGAAACTAAGTTTCAGGGAGTTCGCGTACAAACAGACCCCACCCGTCCTTGTACCAGGTAAGAAAAAATTGTAGTGGGACCAAATTTAGGATGGTTCCTCTTCTTCTTCGAGCACCAATGGTGGAAGTTCAGCCACCATTAGTCCTACACACGCTTCGCTTGAAGCCCTTAAGCTGTCCTCCTACTTGGACAGCGATTCCATCAACTAAAAAGATCTCAACGTTCTAGAATGGTTGAACGATTACAAGACTCAATATCCTATGCTCTCAAAGCTAGCACGGAATGTGTTCACGGTGCCTGTGTCTACGGTATCCTCCTAATTGGCCTTCAGCCTTTACGGAAGAATTATTAAGGAGAGGAGAAGAAATCTTCGCAGTGAGATGGTAGAAATGCTACTTGCGGTCAAAAACTGGGAGCTAGCCAAGGAACATGCTCAACACACCGCAAAGAACCAAGATTTGGCTGCTTAGTTTGAAAATCTTTAAGTAGCAAATGAGGAACTAGAGTAGTGTTTTTATTTTTGAGTGTTGACCTTTAAGTATACTCTTTTTTCTTTGTCATAGTTTTCTTAAAATTGAGTTTTTACATGACAAAGTTTTTAATGAGTCAGCTATGTAATATTAAATTCAATAAAGGACATTGCGTAATTTTCCCTATATCTATACAGAAATTAAATTACATAATTATATATGTGTTATTATTTTGCTTGTTTAAAAAAATATGAAAATTTCCTCCTCCAATATCATCCAAAAATACCCTCATAGTTTTTTACTTATCTCAAATAATTTTTTGCCTTTTTTTCATATATTTTACCAGTCCTCTAATTTTTACAAATTTTTTAAGTCATTTTTTCTTTTTTCCTAAATTTTTTTAATTCACTTTAACGCATTTTTTAACCATTAGCACCGTCGCCGGTAGGGCCCACCGGCCACGCCACGCATGCCTGTTTGAACAACGCGGATGACGAGGGGCAGGCCGCCGCCGCCGAGGAGCCAGACTCACAAGCGGAAGGAGCCGACCGGGAGCGAACCGGGCCGGCCTGGACACACTGGACCGCCGACGGACCATCCAGGCATAGCACGGCCCACGCAGGCATAGCACGGCCCACGTTCTCGACGTGCCGTGCCTAGGCGAGAGGGAGGCATACGGGCCGGCACGGCACGGCCCAATATAGAATCCGTGCAGGATCCGTGTCTAAACGGGTCGTGCCATAGTGTGCCATGCCTCGGGCCGTGCTGGCTGGTCCGCTCGTTTGGACATATATATATATATATAAACGGAGTGCTGTTGACTCGCTGAGATGTCACTTCCCTCGCCAACATGGTTGACTATCTGCCATTGCCAGGCGTGGTTGGGCTTGGGCACCGCCAAGACCCACCATGTGGATGTGGTGGCCGCCGACCTCTGCTGTATCTTCAACCAGCTGCTTCGTTCTCCAGTAGGGCCTCGCCGAGTACGGGGAAGCGCAGTCGTGCTGCTTCGAGGACGCCAACGACGACGACGCCGTGCCGTCCAGGTCATGGTCACGGCATTGGCGCGGCGTGCTATGCTTGTGCTGCTCCTGTGTTCCATGCGTGCGAGCCCGACACGCGGTCCTGACGATCACTGCTAGGAAAGGCATTTCTACAGGCGGGTAAAACACCTCTATACATGCGCCTGTACGCGAAAGCCTGCGAAAATGCTGCATTTGCACGGGCGAGTAAAAGGCATATGTGAAAATTGATTTCTACGGATGATTTGTTAAGAAAGACATAAGTAGAAATCGTCTACCCCCTAAATGATTAAAAACTTGAATAAATAGTAAGTAAAAAAACACTTGTGGAAATTGGTTTTCATATATGGACAGTTAAGAAAACTGCCGGTAAAAACGATTAAAAACCTAAAAAAATAGCAAAAAAACATTCCCTACGACTAGATCCGCCCGAAACAGGCATGCAATTATCAGCAATAATACCTACGACCACAAAACTCACGTGATCCCCTCTTACCATCCCACCAAACACTCGTAGCTAATAGCTATCAAACAATTTATTCTTTTGACCCTTTTCAACTGAATTATAAATAAATGTTTAGGGGTGCCAAAATAATCTCAAATAAAAAAAATTTTAACAACAAAGTTATAGATCTCGTCAAGTACTATAATTTTCATTTAAAGTTTATCTTCACCCCAAGATCTTATCAAGTACTATAATTTTTATATAAAGTTTGTCTTCATACTACGTCTACACAAAAGTTATGATTTATTTTTAAAATAGGGCATTTTATATTTTTAGAGACGGTTCCTTAAGAGAACTGTATACCCTAAACCTTAAACACTTAAGTCACCATCTGTGAAAATGATTTTTAGATACGGCTGGTAACTACAGGAGCCCCTGTCATCTTGATATGCGTCTGAAAATTTAGACCGCTGATAAAAATAAAGACATAGCACTTGGAAAAATCATTTTTATAGTGATTTTAGAGGTCGAGGCATAACAAAATAATAGGTCCTCTACAAAATATAAATATAACAATATTTATATTTAAAATTACACTCGTTATATTTTTTTAATTATATAAGTATCACGCAGTGGATTAAAAAAATTTCACATGTACTTCATAATACTTTACTTCCAATATGTTTTTCAATTAAGTATTTCATCCATACATAAAAAAATAAAGGTAATTAACTTTGAACAACTGACTACCGAAAATTGTCCATCCAAACATATTGAACTAATTAATATATATTGAAGACCTCATATATTGAGGATTGAGAAGTTATGCCTAGAACGTATGCAACATTGCAATGTTTTGTGTTGCACAATTGAATGAGCGGCTAATAGTACATGAAGCACATTGCTACTAATTACTCTTTCATGATCTTGAAGGATTGTGAATTAAGTCTATGAAAGACTGAACATTGTGGTAATTGAATACAATTGCTTGTTCACATTTATGAAAAATGTGACTAAGACATTATGAACATCGAAGTTGAAAAAGATGTCGATTTGAGGGGAAGCATATCTTTCATCTTATTTTAGATTTGAAATCTTTTGTTGTATCTAGAAGGAATCAACTTGATGATTAATTATTGAATATACCTTGAAGGTTTGGCACTAAATTATTTAAGAACATGTGGATCGTTTTTGCAAGAATCGTGTACATAGTGCATAAATCTTGAAGATTGATAACTATTCTTGCAAAATAATAAGTATCGAATACTATATTATCGGTGTGAAAACATCTATAGCGGGGATCAGAGGGACCCTCTTTTGTGAGTTCAGCCGGGGGAGTGTAACAGGCCTAAAAATGACTAAATTTTAAAACCAATTTTCGTTTTTTTCACCTCGCGTCAAGTTTTCTGTTTTGTTCTATTTTAAAAGTCCTTTTTCATTCGTCATTTGTTTTTCTTCCTTTTCCTTTCTCTTTTTCTTTTCCTCAAGTGCAAAATCCATCCATCCATCTTAAAACCCTAGCGAACAAGTCTACTTTGCTGTCGAGCCATCGGCCCGTTTTCTTCTTGTCACTGACCTATTTTCTCGGCTCAGACGCCTTACCCTTCTTCTTTCCCTTTTTCACTCTTTTTCCAGTACAGGTCGGCCCAATCCAGCCCAGGCTGACCCAGTCTTCCTCCACTGCCTCTGCCTCAGATTGGACGATGCAGAGCGCTCTGCCGACCGCCTCTCCTCGCCACGCAGCTGCTTGATGTTACATCACTGCCCACACGTCTGGCCCCCATGCATCAGCCGTCCCACCAAGCTAGCCATACCCCAGCTCGAGCTCATCCCGAACCCGGCCTCAGCTAGACGCCGCCGACGCCGTGTCCATCCTCCATCGTTTCTCTGCCGCCGCCGCCGTTCTCTGTCTCCCTCTCTATCTCTCTCTACGCATCTCGTCGCCGGTTGCCGTCTATAGAGAAAGTGGCCGCCTCCACATCCTCTCCCATCTCCCTAAAGCCGCCCCAACCTCCGCGCCGCCAATTGCAGCCGCCGGCAAGAAAACAGAGAAAAGCCCTAGCTCGGCCGCTGGAGGTAAATCATCAAATCCGTCGTCGTCGTCGTGATCTCCCAAAATTGAGACCACCATCGTCTTCTCCATTCCCTGTTACCTGTTCGCCTCTCCTTCCCCGGCGAGACCACCGCCGGAACGTCACCGGCGCCGCCCCGCCGCGCCGCGCCGCCTTTGCCCTGGCCACTGTTGGCCGCACGGCGCGCCGCCGCCTCGCTGTCTCTCGGCCCAAGCCATGATCCCTGCTAGCTTCTCCGAGCTCCTCAGCTGCTCCCCGGCCACCGCGCTCTGCTGCCAGTTCACCGAAGCGCCGCCGCCACGGGATACTGCCGCCGCCGTTCCTTGCTCGCCGCCGCCAGCCTCGCCGCCGGTGCGCCAGCCCGAGCACCTAGGGGAATGGACTCGCCATTCTCTCAGGAGCCCGGAACCGGCCTCTGTTGGCCGCCTCGCCGCCGGCGCCTAAGGACCGCCGCCGCCCCTTGAGAACTAGAGAAAACCGACCGGCTCCCTTTTTCCTTCAGAAAATAACTCCAAAAATCATTTAATTTCTGGTTCAAACGGTTCAGACACTGTTTGACGGCAAAATCAAAATCTAAGACCTATTTCTGACTTCTTGAATTATTCCGAGTCCATCCGCGCCAGTTTCATCATGATCCGAGCATTTATTGACGTAACCCTAATTTTGGCTCTAGTGTTTTTCTCGCTGAGACTCCGGAAAATTCCCAATTTCTTCCAAAATTCCTCTTTTGATATCTCGTGCACTTTCTGAGTTTTTTTTGCATTTATTTGGAATTATTCGCTTATTTATTTTTATTTGTGTATCGATAGATTACACCATAGCAGATCAGGTCGAGGAATTCGAGTTCGTAGCTGACGGGTACGCCTTCACAGCCATAGAAGAAAACGAGTGGTACGACTACGCCAACCAGAAGGCAAGTCATGCAACCTTTGAACACAATTGAACACAATCTGGAGCTAGGTCATATTTTGGGTAGATGTATTTACCTTGCAAGTACTATATAGCATTCATGTGTTGCTTTACTAAAAACCATTTCGAAATAGTAGTGACCAGTTACTTTATATTGCTATATATTCTACTATGCCATGAATTGAGCCTATTATATCCTTGATAACCCTAGATTAATCTTGATTATCATGAACACATTAATTGCTATGCAAAGTTATCATTTTATGTGGTGGTTTTGGAGGTACATCAGTTTATTTAAAGTTTCTAAGGACATAACCACCTTGTGCCAGTATAAGTGACATAGTCAGCGCCCATCCGCACGATCGAGGTATTCGGACCTAGTGTACACTGTTCCGGTGAATTGAACTTCTGCAGCCTTTCAGTGTATCGGTATTTTAGGCTTTAACGTATGTAATGGCCACTGAGTGAGGTGAGATTGTTTAATTATGTGTGTGGGTGCTGCGGTGCCCTTTGCGGTCTTTGAGGACTGCGTGTTCCTCCTACTCGTGCAAAAGTGGGTGTACGAGTCATCAAGTTGGTGCACAGCCTCGCGAAGGCCAAGTTGAGACCAACAGACGCCTTGTCCTATAACCTGCTAAGCAAAACAGAGATGAGCTTGGAACAGTAGTATACTTTGTTATCTCAACCCTGGTCAGGTTGTGGTATCGTGCAGGTAATGCTGGACAGACGCTATAGAGTCGTTTGGTATTCGAATACACCGTGATCCCAGTTAATGGAGATATGTCTATGGGTGAATCCAAAGTAATAGCATAAGTAGGTTTGAAAGAATGGTTTAAATTTGAGGATTAATGATATAAAATAATAAACCCTTTAAAAATTAAACTTGTTTATGAAGTGGGTTGTTTGTGAATTACTAATAAGGTTTAGAGTTAAACCAGTTCCCTTCCTTGTTATTCCTGCATTAGTATAAGTTTCCCTGCATGGCTTGTGGAGCACTTGTGTACTCAGTCTTGCGTATTTTGGGTTCCAGCTGGTCATGAAGAAGTTGTAGGTGAAGTCGAGGAAGCCGTTGATCCGTAGAACTAGGACGAAGATGAAGGCTTCAATTTCTCGGTTGACTCTACGCTCAGGCCGTTCCTATGGTGTAGAGTTGCGTCTTTTGGTTGTATGTGTATGGCCATAGGCTTGTTGCGTACGTGAGTTGAGTCTGGAGTAGTATTAGAACCTTGTCAGTTTGTATAATTAATCAAAGTTATGTTTCTGTATTATTCTACGCGTAACTGAACATCCTGGGTAGTTACGTACGTCGTGGGATGTTTGGATCCCCTCCGAACGGTCCCCACAAGGAGTCGTGTGCTTTGATCGGTCGTAGGTTGTTACTTGAGTAAATGAGACACGAAGGATTATACAGATTTAGGCCACCCGGAGGTGTAATACCCTACTCCTGTTGTGCTCTTGGTTCTTGGAGATCATCTCCCTCTCAGAAAGGCTTTACAAGACTTAGGTTGTGAATGCTCTCTTTTTCCCCTCCTCCCTCCTATGGCCTTGGCTTTTCCCTTATAAACTTTGGGGCAATACTACAGCGGCCGCCAGTCGGAGTTTAGAGAATTAGGTATGCTATGTCTTGTCCTGTGTATGCTGGTGGGCCTAGCTGCTTCTCCCTTCTAGGGCCCTCTTCAAGCTGGCAAGAAGCGGAGAAATGGCCGACGGCCACACGTCCGGTATGGCCATCCAAATCTTGCGAAGGAATGCTGAGCTTGTCTCGCTGACCGTGGGGCCGCCCGCTTGCCTCTCGTTGAAGGAATAGGGGGCCGGCAAGACAGAGTAGGTGGCGCAGTTGTTCACACTGCCTGCTATCCCACGCCCCTTGTCAGAAAAAGGGCAATGATGGCCTGGGGTGTGGGATACAGAACCGTTTTGTCTCCCACGCCTCACGCCGGGTAGATATATGTCCCGTCACCCTTAATGGGTGAGGCGCTGGGAGATCGAAGCAAGGAGAAGGGCTCCATCGCATCATCATTAATTCCCCTCTCTACACACGCTCCTTAAGCCATTTGGGAGGAGTCGAGCTCGAGGGCAGAGTGAGAGGGCACCCCGAGCTTGCCGAAGCTCAGAGGCGACAAGGGCCGTGAGCTAGGCTCCACGCTGGTGTGCCCCCTGCGCAATGTCGTCATGACCGAGGTGGCCCACGCCAACATGGTGACATAGCTTTAGGCGACCCCGTGCCACTAGTGATGGGGACCCTAGTTCCTGTTTCACCGACAAATATAACCAAGAAGGTTAATTGTTGTGATCTTTTTCCCTTTGTAAGTTTTTTACTTGAAGGTTTCTTACACAAGGTTTTTAATGAGGAAACATGTGCAATACGATAGTGGTTGATATGTTCTCTTTTCTCCAAGAACCATTTTTCCCACTGGGTTTCCGATAGAGTTTTTGATGAGGCATATGCATTAGTAGTAATCGCTCGAGGGAAGTGTTGCAAAACAAGTTTACAGGCTCTTACCAAACTTGCCCCCCAAGCAGAGGGGCCAAGATCAGGACTATAAATATAAGATGGAAAGTATCCCCATTGTACATCGGATCTATTATTATATAAAGTAGTGTCTCCACATATATCGTGCCTTGTCTATTCTACTTGTTTTCTTGTGCTTGTCATGAAGGCCGTGAGACGGGAAGGATCAAACCGCTGACGACGTGTTTTACAACACATGTGACATGATTCTTTCATATTTTTTCCACTCTCTTTCTTAACTCAGATGTCATCTTAGATTTTCTACTTATATGGTAATGCAATTAATTTTTTAAAAGCCATCCCTACATTGTCACACCTGAAAATCACCCTAATTAAAAATTATTATGGGTAAATGAAAATACAAGAAAGCACTAGAAAAGTTTGTGAAGGTGTTTGAATAAAATTCTAAATTTCCAATATTAAAAATTTCCAAGTTAAAACCTATTTAATGCTTGGCATGCTTTTATATTCCAAAGGGTGGTTGGAATATTTTAAGCATTCAAGTATTTCTAATAATGTATTTTTCTTTTTGTTTCATGGTGGAATTTCCTTTTGGTAAATTTTCCATGCGTATATAAAACTCTCTGAAATTTTCTCGATTTTTTTGGAGCTCTGGAAATAATTTTAACATTACAAATATCATTTCAGTAATTAATTAAATGGAAATCAAACTCCCAATCCTTTTTCCTAATCTCAGGTCGTTCCTGGTGCTATCTTTTTCTAATTCCTCTTTTCAACTCGAACTCGGGTTCTTCTCCTCTTTAAATGTCTGGTGTCACTTCTAAATCCCCAAAATTCCGCAGAATACAAAATTCGGAGTCCTCGATATATCCGAAAATCCAAATCCCTAAAGTCCCATAAATTCCCAAAATTCCTTTTTCAATAAGTCCCTGATATTCCTTAAAAGGTGTGATTCCGGAAAATCCCCGATATTTCCTCAAATTTAACATCCCAGATATCCCACACCTTTTCTTCATAAAATATCCTCAAAATCCCCAACTCCCGAAAATATTCTCAATATTCTAAATATCTCGTAATATTCCAATTTTTCAATTCCACAAAGTATTCGCCATTTTCTGATTCCCAAAGTATTCCTATATTTTGAGTATTCCCTATATTCTCTAAATATCACAAAGTATCCTCGAAATTGCTGATTCCCAAAAATATCTCAACATCCGAGATGTTCCGATGCTTATTTGATTTCCTTTTATTTCAAAACCCTAAGATATTCCTCAATTTTTCTTAAATCCCAATTTGTCCCAAATTCCAAGTTTTCCAGAAAACCCTTTCCTTTTTCTCCTCTTTACTTTTATTTTTTCTATCCTTTCCACTTTTCTTTTTTCCCCTTTCTTTTCTTTTTCCTCCCTTCTTCCTTCCTCCTACTCTCTCTCCTTCGTCACCAGCCCGAGCTGGCCCAAGCTGCCCTGACACCATCCTCCTCCCTGGCCTGCTGCAGCGCCGCTCCACCGCCTGCGCGGCCTCAGCCCGGCCCGAGCTACGCCGCCTCCGCGGCACCGCCGCCGCCCAAATTGGCACCGAGCTGCCACCCCGCCGTCGAGCCCTAGCTCCGCCTATAAATAGCTGCCCGCCACCACCTCGCCCCCTCTGCCCTAATTTACACCACCGCCGCTGCCTTGCGCCATGCTGCTTCCTAGCAGACGCCGCCGTTTCAAGCTACCAGGAACGCCGCCACGGTGACCGACGTCATCTTCACGCCCTCTGCTACGTCGGTGAGCAGCACAGCTGAGGCACCGCCTTCTTTTCCCCTTCACCGGTGCCCTACCTCTCCCACCCCCCCCCCCCCCCCCCCCCCCCCCCCAAAAAAATCCACCGGTCGCCTAACGTCTTGCGCCTTCTCCGCTCCGTGCCACCGATCTCATCGTTGTCGCTTCGTTCTTGGTCACCGTCGATCGCCGCCGTATCGTCGCCGTCGCCCGTTGCCTCCCCCCGCCCTGCCGCCTCACTCTACGGGCACCGCGCGGCGCACGGTCACCGTGCAAGCGCCGCGGCGTGGGCGCGTGTTCGCCCCGGCCGTATGCCACTGGTCGGTGACCCCACCTGGAGCTGCCTTAGTGAGACCAAAGGCCCACCACATGACCGAAAATTAACCGTTCATTGCTCGATCTACAACCAACCATTCAATCACATAAAAAAACATTAGGTTCGATCTCTCGTCACAAATCAAGCATTGAATTCCTAACCTAGATCGAGCACTCAGCCGAGCGAATGTGCATGTAATTTTCCGCTGCGACTTAGTGTGTCTTGGCAGTGCGGTCACCTAGTAACTACTTCACCCTCCAATCTATACACCGGGGTCAAACGTAGCGAGTCAAGAGATGGGCCCATATCTGTTCATTCAAATAGTTGTTTTAAATCGAAAATCCAAAGAAATATTCTGAGAATTCGTTCTTTTTTCTATTTATTTTCGGAATTCTCTGAATTCAACTTCGGAAATCAATTTTTCCATCCAATCTGATTCGACCTATTCTTCTTTCTAAATTATCTAAATTCATGATCTAGATTTTTAATAAATTTTATATACTGTTTTTGGAGTTTCTAGTGTTTTTTCTCGTTTACGTGTAGGACATGAGTTCGCCTTTTCGAAAGAGCGCAAAGTCGAGGAAGAGTTTCGAGGTAAATGAAGGACTTTTTATTGCGAGGAAGTCACACGATGATCTGAGCTGTTGATCAAATTGTGAAATATTTGTTTAACGTTAATTGCATGGCATAAAAACTTTGGAATGTCTTATTACATGTTATAATATTATTCCTATTATGCTTGATTTGGCCATGTATTGTTATTAATCTTTACTTATGTGGGTAGTAATTGGACACGGGATTTATTAATGTCTATGCTAGATTAATTTAGGTTTCTTAGCGTCTTAGAACATTAATATCATTTTATGTGGGAATTATACATTACTTGATCTCATGATGGTTAATGCGCTAAATAATTTCAACGACGTGGTCGTGTTAGAATTTAAAGTCAATACAAACTTGACTGTGGGTGTGAGCATATAGAATGATGATGATGCTAGTATTGCTCATGACAATTAAGGACCGGTTCGCAAGCTACTTGTTGCGAAGCAATACCCATACTAACCACAAGCTAGAATGGGTAATGGCTTGACTAGAAGTGTGACATGTTCAACAAGAGGCGCCAGGGCGTGTTAGGGTATTCTAAGTCACGCATGGTAATCATAAGTCTATGGTTTGGGCGCTGGCTGTCTTCCTATTAGGCACCTAATCAACTCTACCGGAACATGTGTTCACGGTGGCACTCTTGTTAGGAAACGGTTACATGAAAGGTCTTGTCACGTTTCCCCCTTTGCAGTACCATGTGGTATTTGGCATGGATGATAGTGTGGAACCTTGTCTTGTGGTACATTGTACACCTCTGGCCAGTAAAACTGTTCGAATAGCCGTGCTACAGTTATGGGCAACTAACAATGTTTTCTGATTATCCCACACTACTTATATTAATTAATTGATGGTAACTTATAGCTCAGGTTGGAGGGTTTGTCTTGAACTGCATTGGAGTTTGTTCAGTGATTGTTAATCTGATAATTAAGTTAACTATATTGTTTTGTAATGTTTTAAGTGCGGCTTGTGATACGGTGGGTGGTACTCGGTGTTACAATATTACCATCATCAGAATGAAGATTTGCGTGGAAGAAGAAGGTTTTCAGTGTTGGGCTTATACCCAAGTTAAGCTGCTTGTGAGCTTCATACTGGAGCTTCGCTAGGATTTTTGTTCCACTACAGTTTTCTTCTGTGTGAGGACTAAGTGCCTCTTTTGTAAGTATTTATCATTATTTCGTTTTGGTTATGTTTATCAATTTATTGATTTATATACCTCGACTGATTCCTAGATGAGGATTTAATACACAAATTAGCATTGGAAATTTTGGTGAATTTCCCGGCGTGACATACATGACCCATTGGGATTGCCCTAACAAGTGACCAAAAGAATTCGCTTTTAAAGCTATAATATATTGATGTGGATACACCAAGCTTTTGGACGTTCCCCTTTGCATGCGGATTAAAACATAAGGTGAATTTGTTTCTCTCTAATTCTATACCTGGAGAATTTGATGCTATATAATATTTTTCACTCGATTAATTTTAGACACGAGAAATTTGAACCATTGGCACTAATAAACAACATGTTGGTCTAGCGGGAGGTGAGGGAGGTAGCAGCACACAAGGAGAAGATCGGTTATAGTTTTGTTCATGAAGTTGACGGCGAGTTCTTCACTGACTCGAAGGCTTTTAGCAAGCATGGATTACATATTTGGAAAAAATTTCATGTCTGCTTTCCAATGGATGAAACGTCATGCAATTCAGAGCTCTCTATCAACGACAATTGCAAATTGAATACATGATGTGCTCGCAGATCGAGTGATGCTGGAGAATTTGTGAAGAAGATGAGCTTGTGGCTCTTATGCTTTACTTGGACGATGGGCTCCTATTCCATGACCTTCCACAGGTGGAGAAGTACTTTTTTTTATGGGAAGTGGAGTATGACTTCTTTTGTAAGGCCTGCATGCATTCAATTCTTCCCGCATGAGGAAATTGAAGATAAGATGTAACAGGTCCAATTCGGATTCGATTTGGCAAGCAAAGCAGGCCATACTAAAAACGGCCCAAAATCTCTTCTCTGGAGTTCATTTTGGACGTGTCAGTACTCGTTGAAAAACTAACTTCATGGCCCACGTGATGAATAGGTCTAGGGACTCGAATTCTTTCTGGATTCACCGCAAAGTCCGAAACAAATCGATTGCAGTCCAGATAGGTTTCCACATTGTATTGTAATTGATTATACATGGCCAGATGAGTCGTGCCTTAACGGGTCAGCCCAGGCATGATGCTATAGTAAACATGCTAGGCCGGCTCGAGCACGAAAGCCGGTGGGCCATGCCGACACGGCCCGTTTGGCTGTGCCATGCTTGGGCTAGCATCTCAGCCCATGGACCGACTCGTCACGACACGACTGCCACCGGGCCGGCACGGCACAGCCCAAGCACGAACACGGTCCAATCGGCCCATTATTTTTTTTCCACAATTTTCTATTTTTCCCTATTTTTTCCTATTTCCCTAATTTTCTCCAGTATTTTTTTCCATTTTTTCCTATTTTTCCTAATTTCCCTAATATTTTTCTTTAGTTTTCTCTTTTTTCTCTCTTTTTTTCTTTTTCCCGCCTCATATTTTTAAATTTTATGAGCCAAATGTGCTAATGGGCCTCTGGCCGGCCCACATGTCAATTCGGGCCCATGCCAACATAGCACAGCGCAGCGTCTTTATGGGCTGTGCCTGGGCCGAGGCCTCAGCGCGTGGGCCAGCACAACATGGCCCACTACAGGAGCCGTGCCTTAACGGCTGTGCCAGACGGGCTTCAAGCTGTACCGGCCCGGTAGGCCCATTTGGCCATCTATATAATTGATTTCTAAGTTAGTTTCTAACCCATGTAATGGTATATAAGCCTATATATTTGTACCACTCGAAGGGGTGGACCACGTTTATACATTTTGCCGCAAAATTGCTCTTGTTCTTCTCTTAGCGTTTGTGCCACCGCCGCCAAAGCTAGAGAGAGAAATTAGGAGTTTATCATAGATTATTCTTACTTTTCCTTGTAAGGAATTGTGGGATCAATAAATCCAGTTTTGCGTGATCGAATGGATAATCTCTTGTATATGGTTTTACAAATTTATTATAAATGATGCGTTACACGGCAATATATTGTATATCTTATTTGTTGAGTTTCACGGTATATCTAGATCCTACATCGAGAATGCCATACGTCCATGTATCGTCTATGCTTGCGGCAGACCCATTTGTTACATAAATAAACATCTTGGTAGCGTTAAATGTATTTGTGGATATGGATACAAATATTGTTTTTTCACATTACTGTTGCAGCAAGTGATCCTTATTTAGGCAACCTTTTTTATATTGTACCTAATAACAAGTCCGTGCAATGTTTATTTAGTTAATATAATCTTTATAGCTCTCTATGTGCATAACCAATTGAACTGAATTATTGACCGAACTATAACTCCACAGTGACATTCCATATCTCTGCGTATTGACATATGGAATAATTGTGATAAACATAATGAACAGATATTTTGGATGTTTCTCCAATATTAACATAGGAGTTCAACAACATGTTGAATGATTAGGACATCAATTCCCTACAAGGACAAAGTTGTTCCCTCCTCCTTTTTCCGGGCTTGGGACCGGCCATGCAACAGCAAGTGTTAGCTTACAGCCACATAGGCGGAGTTACCTATGCTATAAAATAATAAAAACATGAAATGAAAATACAACACCCACAAAATAAGAAAAAAATAACAAAATACACTGTAGAAAATGTTGACATAACAATCCGAAGAGCAAAAAACAATCTATAGGTGCCAAAAAGCAAGCATTTTCATTTTTTTTAGTTTTTGATTTTATTTTTTGGCATTACCATTTTTGTCTTAAGTTTTTATTTTGTAAAACAAAAAAATTAATAATGAGTATATATTGCGATGATATGCAACATTGTTGGTCGCAGAAGTCTGCAACATCATCAACCTGCAAAACAAACAAGCACATAGTTATTAGAAACGCTATATATTAAAAGAGGCAACTAGAAATACAATATACAACTTATGCCTACTACTAATATGACATATGGCTTAGTGCTTATAGAAAGAACGGTACATCGAAAATTGAATGCCTAGGGATATAATTATTATATGAAATAGCAAGATATTGGTCCAGGTTTTTTTGTGAGGAACATAGCTAGGTCAAACTGGAAACATCTATAAACATACATATCCCACTAGTAAGGCTGATTTATGATATATAGGAAATTTGTTATGACCTACGAGTTACTAAATTGCCCTTATGAAAAATGAGGGCTTGCACACATACAATGGGCATTTCCCAAACCCATGCCAATGTTGTCCAACAATGAAATGGGAAAAAAAACCATCATTTTCCAATCCAAAACCCACCACTCATTATTCAAAAAAACCCACCACTCATAACATATTCCCGTTCAAATTCACATTCCATACATCACGTAATCTAACGAAAGAATTTCAGCATGACGGGGATCAATATGCTTGAATGGGAAACTGTTTTAACTCAAACCCTCATTCTGGTTTGGCAAGAACAGAATGGAGGTAAAAGGGCTTTGTTGCCTAAATGGATCACTCAAAATCTGTATCACCTGTCATTGAAAGTGTTCTAATGTTGTATGAGCAATGGTTCAAGTAGGCTTCTATACAAAGGGTTATTAAGTATTAAAATCTAAAAAAAATATAATAAGATAAATTTAAAGTAACAAGCAGAAAGTTCTCTTTTTTTCCGCCCCAAATTCCACTTGCAACATATCCTTGGTCAGATTTGTAAATAAAAACATGGGTATCAGAAAATTTACTGAAAGAATCATGTAGTATCTTTGATATATACTACCTCCGTTTTTAATAAATAACACTGTTAACTTTTGTCATGACATAAATATGCAAAAAATATAAGTCATGTTTAAAGTTTCTTCAATAATAAACCAAGTCACAACAAAATAAATTATATTTATTTAAATTTTTTGAATAAGACGATTGGTCAAACATCGTGTCAAAAGTCAACGACGATTACGTACGTACGTGCTGGAATCATCTACTATGGCACTGTCCACATGCGAGCATTTGACTTTCTGCAAATGTGGCTGTCAAAACCATATTTTCTACGGTTCGTGATACACATCTGAATCAGACAAACAAATAGAGGAAATTAATTAGGTTAGAAGAAAGTGTTAAAGCAGGGAGCAAGAAAGGACAACGATTCATCATCTAAATCTGAGAAAGGAACAGGGGTAATTAAGGTTAGAACAATACGTACATGTTCAATCCCGTAGAAGACCCCGTAACTCAAGGGCAGGATGATTGCGATGGGCTTTAATCGAATAACGCACAGCAGCCTCCGCTTCTTTCACCTCCTTGTTGCTGGCGCCCTCACATTGCAAAGAAACTCTAACAATCTGAAGAGACTGGAGGTTCCCCAGTCCCAGGTCGAAACCACCGTTGATTTCTCTTGTCTCCCGCACAGGTAGCTCCAACCAAAGTTGTGTGAGACTCGGCATGGCTCCCTGCTGAAACTCCACAGGTCCTCCAAATCCCATCAATTTGCAGCTTACCAGGCATGGGAACGAAGAGGCAATGGTGAATCTCCTATGGATTCCAAGATCCTCATGGTCCACAGTGGGATCCAGATAGCGAAGAGCCGGTAACCTCCCGAGGATTTCAAGATCCTCCTGCGTTAGCTCTCTCACGCTGATGGTAAGGATGGAGAGGTCCTCAACAAGTGAGGGTTTCACCCAAGCAGGCAGCCTAGAGAACCAGCAACCCCATAGCTGCAATCTGCGGAGATGTCGAGGGGTGACCACCCAGGCATCCAAGTTGCACCCACCGGATTTGACCCAGATAAATAGGCTCTGGATTTTCTTGAGCTTGTGTAGCAACTTCACCAGTGATTTATCCAAGCCGCTGTGCCATTCAACAGAGCTGACAATATCCAGCACCCTCAGTTCCCTTAGATGGCCCAGCTCTTCTATAATGTTTGTGGAGTTCTTGTTGATGCCTAACACTGACAGCTCTTCAATGGATGTCAGGCTCCCGATCCTTTCTGTCACTCTCGTGTCATCGTAGATGCGTAGGCACATCAATCGTCTTAGCTGAAAAATAGCCGCCGGCAAGCTGGAAATATTGTTGCGCCGTACGTCCAAAATTTGCAGAAATTGCAGGTTTCTTATTTCTTCAGGAAGGTTAGCAATCCGTGTGTTTTTTAGACCCAGGTACCTCAACTGAAGTAAATGTCCAAGGTATTTAAGGCTGGAACCACGTGAAAGATTACAATCTTGTAGATCCAATACACGTAAAACTCTGAAGCTCTCAAGGGGTGGCATTGAGTCAAAAGCATATGGAAAGACAACAATTGACCTGACTTGTTCCATGTTGCTAGATGCCCCAGACATATCATGGTCCAGCTTGCCATTTTGAAGGGATAACCTCCGAACCTTTTTTGATGGAGATGCATGATCCTCACCATTCAATATGGTAATAAAATTTTCTTCATTTGACAAGGAACGGATAAGATCAAGCACCATATCATGTACACAGCAATTTCTTATCATGCCGCTCTCACTATCATACATGGGTTGGATCAGGCTTCTATTTATGAGCTCATTCAGATACATTTCTCCAATTTCAAATTGTCTCAACCCTTGCTTTTCATATTGGATAAAGCCTTCACCTATCCACATCCATATCAAACGATCTTTATCAAATTTATAATCCTCTGGAAACATAGTTAAATATAACAGGCAAGTCCTTAGATGTGATGGCATATCATAGTAGCTAAGTGACAAAATCTCTCTCATATTATCCACATCCAAACTATTCTCCTCTAGGCCTGTACCAATAGAGTTGCACACAGCATACCACTCCATTTTGTTTCTTTCTTTAGTAACCAACAAACTAGCTATCGTAACGATAGCTAATGGTACACCACCAGATTTCTTTAATATTCTATTGGATACTTCAGCCAATTGTTCTGGACATATGTCTTTGTCTTCATTGCCAAATATTCTTCTATAAAATAATGTTCTGGAGTTTTCATGACAGAGTGGTTTCATCTTGAAAACTCCACCAGCTTGTTCTGCTATTCTGAAATTACGTGTAGTTGTGATAATCCTATATCCATCACTATCAAGGGGCAAAATACGTCTAATTGTTTTCCAATGTGTGATATCCCATATGTCATCAATTATAATGAGGTACCTGCAAGTATGGTAACACATAAACCATGTTATCATATTATGTTTAAACGTTCTTGTTTTGCTGATATATTTTCTGTAAGTTAAGGACACAAAGGTTAAATCAGTCAGCACTAGATATCATATATTATATTCATATTCCTAGAAATGTATGGCATGTCCATTATGTCTCCTGCATGTGTCTCCCGCTACGGTTGATATTGCTCCCATCTGCTTGATTTACTCATTATCCCAAATTGCTTCACACACAACCCATTGTACAACCTTTTTACTATCATATATTGTGTGGTTTTAGATCTACAAATAAACCGCTTTTTAAGTGATTTAACACTTTGATCCCAAGGTTGCAATAGAATCATACAAATAGGTAGTATGTGTAGCAGCAACTGTACTTAGCCAAGCTCCCTTTTCCCCTCGATCCCTCGTCGATGTTTGGAGGCAACACCAAGTGCTATACGCGTATCAACTACCTCCCGTATGCTATGATTCCCCTCGGCTCTATACCCTGCTGTGTAGACCCTTGACCATGAATGGTCGCTGCAGTTTTTTTAAGATAAAGGAAGCTTTATTGATCTTAGATAATTACATCAACGTGATACAATCACACTAAGATCACTTCCGACCTCTGGCCTATGATTATTAAGGAAAACAACATGACATCGTATATCATGCTGCAGCGAACTACAACACACAACTTAATCTTCTATTCCTGTCACCACCACAGCAACACTTGGCCAGGGATGAAGACCCCCCTGAAAAGCAATGCCTCCAAGTAAACGACACACATGCACCCCGTCATTGCCATGATCCAACCAGTAAAGATTAGACCATAGGTTTTCACCCTAGAGAGAAAATCTTCAAACTCCCGACAATGCCTTCAACAAGGAAGCGATAACAGTTCCACCATACCCAGTTACAACCAACTAAGGTGAAACCTATGGATTTCTCCTTATGAGTCGAGGAACTAGCACCCAACAAGCACCACCAAATTGATGTCCCCCTATGCTGCCATCCCCTCCTTCCTGGGCTAGTGCCACCACTTCTCCTGGTCTTGGCCTACAACTGGCCATGAACTCAACTACATACAACATCTTTAGATGCTCCACCCACAGTGGCAGTGTCACGAAATAGCCAATAGACACACGCCTAAAGTCTGCAAGATGCATCTAAAGACAAGATGAAGCGTCCAATTAAGTGATACCATGACTCAATGCCAAGTTGACTCCGGCCTTAGGGCTGATGTGGAGGCCTCTGACTAGAGATGAAGACGCTTTCACGAGGACTAGACATATAGCGATCCATGATCACCCATTCTCACACGATTGCCTGGGATGACTAACCCAATGCGTCCAAACCGGATCATGGCCACGTTAGGGCGTCGAATCCACATGATCAGCCACTCAATCTGTGTTGTGGGTATCGGTCAGCCAAAAACCGGCACTAATAGTGGTTTCCAGCTTCCCCAGACCCCTGGTGCTCTCGATCTGTGTCGGGTCATAAAACACTGGCACTAATGTGACCATATCAGTGCTAGTTCATTAAAAAAATCGGCACTGATATTATCAATGCCAGTTCAATTAAAAAAACCCGCACGAATAGGTAGCCCATCAGTACCGGCTTTTTGGATAAACCGGCACCAGAGAGAGAGAGAGAGACAAGCCGAACAACAGATCGAGAAAAATCTTTTAAGTTCCCATCTCGTCGCTCTCTCCCCAACTCTCCGCCCCATCTCCCTCACTCTCTGCCCAGCGGCACAGCCGGGGCTCCTCCTCACCGCCGCAGCCAAGATTCCTCCTTGCTGCTGCCGCCCATCTTCCTCACCACTCATCTGCGACTCTCCACCTCTTTCCCTCTCGGCCCGCTACCACCCCTCTCTTCCTATCTCTCTCTCTCTCCGTCCAAATCTGGCGGGGGCCTACCGGATCCGGGAACCCCTGGCCCTCTAGCCACCAGATCTGGTAGGTAGAGGGAGTAGGAGGCCGGCGACGACAACGGTGCCGTCCGCTGCTCAAGAGAGATCAGCTACGACCGCGGATTGACAGGGACGATGAGTTTGACTACGACCATGGCTCCACGGGGACGGCGAGATTGACTACGGCCGCCTCTCGATTCCTACCCCCTCCCCAGCAAGGTGGATCCAGTTTCTGTGATTCAATTCATTTTTGTGATTTGTGATTCAGTTTCTATGATGTTTGAAGATCAATTTGTGATTGACTCGGTGATGAAGATTCTGAGATGTATTTTTGTTGGATTTGTGATTGATTCATTGCTTTGTTTTGTGATGAAGATGCTCAATCACTGATGATGCATTGTGCTTGCTTTCTGATGAAGAACAATTTGTCAAAAAAAAATTTGTCTTGAAGCATCGGCTTGAATCGAGCCAAGCTAGCTTTTTTAAAAAAAAAATCGTGCAACCTCTAACCGGCACTAACGAGCCCCTCTCATCGGTGCCCAAAGTTTAGTGCTGGTTGAGGAACCAACAATGATGACCCTTCCCAACCGGCACTGTAAGACACCGCTAGATCCAGCCAGTGGAGCGCCAAATGTCGCTACACAGCCACCACATTGTCGCCAAGCCACCCATGCGTCTGGCCCAACATGGTGGATCTATTGCCCTAAAAGGGATCCATGTTGACTCGGCCGCAACCTTGCCCAATCGAAGGTCCGCCTCGCTTCGTAGTCACGTGCCATTTGGTTTGCAGGGGTTCTTGTAAGAATTTAAGCATAAACTTGATTAAACCATTTAGTCTTTTTGATATACATTGTACCCGCTCAATGATTAGAAAAAGAAGACTCTAGTCACGGATGATGCTATGGACTCTATTACATAAGCATCCGTCTCTGAAAATCGATTTCTAGAGACGGGAGCCACCGCCTCTGGAAATCGATTTCCAAAGGCAGGTGGATTCCCGCTTGTGGAAATACCACATTTTCACATGCGCATGCATAGAGGCGGGCATTTTAGCCGCCTCTACAGAGGTTTTAGATCCGCCTCTGAAAATGGTTTTTTAGTGCGTAAACACGTGTAAATATGGGTAACCCCCAGCTTGCGAAAATAGTTTTTCTAGTAGTGTTTGCCACTGTGTTCACACCTATCATGTCTTTTATATTTTGTTTCTTTTAGGACTTTCCTTAATTTAAACTGTAGAATTTGATCTCATCTAGATGTGTCTAGATTTATTCTTAAAACTAAATTAACGGCTAGATCTTTCTGGTTAAGGTGAGAGCTCCTATAAAATACTCAATTAGTACAGTTATAGATAAATGTAATGTGTTCGTACCTTTTCTCGTGAAGGAATTCTCTGAGCTCATCAATAACATTGATGCTTCCATTACCTTTCTTGGCAAGTTGATGAAGCATTTCCTTGAATAATTTCTGCATGTCAGGAGATTGAGACACCGAGACAAATGCCGAGCAATCGAATTGTGCTTTGAGCTTTTCGTACACCACATTAGCAAGAGTTGTCTTTCCCAGACCTCCAAATCCCACTATGGAAACTATCTTGGCTTGTTGCTTGGACCCCTCATTGCCTCCTATCAAAATCTTGATGACCTCATCTCTTGCCTCTTCAATGCCAATGAGCTCCGTCGCCTTCTCGTACCGAAACAGTGCACGAGGATCAACTTTGACAGGCTTAGCACCAACATTGTCGATCTTATACCTACCGCGCCGCTCGGCCACCTCCTCGACACGGCACTTGATGTCTCTAATGTCGGTAGCAATCTTGCGGCGAATCTTGGGCTGTATCAAGGAACCAAGGGTCTTATCAATGAACTTCTTGAAGCCATGGTTTCTGGCAGACTCGCTGCCCTTGACTCGCACCACAAACGTGTCGATGTTATCCTCAATGTCATAGGACAGCTCTCTCACATCCCTGGCCCAGATCCTGTCCTGCTTGTCAAGCTGGTCTATTGGCGTCTCCGAGATCTTCTCGAGGGCACCCTGCATGCTCTCAAGCTCAGATTTGAGGAATTTGATGCCTCCCTTCACCTCCTTTTGCAGATTGTACTCTTCCACGAGAAGCTCGCCGAGCTTGGTGAGGATGCTCGGCAGTGCCCCCGTCACGACCTCCATGATCTGCCCCAGAGTCAGTAAGACACTAAGACTGTTGTGCGTGCAGCGCGCACGAGCAGTGCAGCCACGAGTTAAAGAAGGAATTCAATATGCGAGCAGGGACTCACCGGTGGTCGCCGGAAGCAAACCGAATAGCTGCTGGTCGCGCCGCCGCTAGTCGCTCAACTTCGCCACCGCTCATCACCCGCCGGATTGGCCCGCTGCTTCCCTCTTTGAGTCCAACTCACTTCGCCACTGTCTTCTTGGAGCAGAATGAAGGCTCGAAGAGCTAAATGGGATGAAGGAAGAGAAGGGAGGATTTGGTTCAAAACAAAGGCAAGATCGTTGACAAACTTTGGCACCAGCGAGGCACGTCAAAGGCGGAGGATCCGGACCCACCACACTTGACAACTACGTGCACAACTGCCGCTCTGTCTCTACTCTGTATGGTATTAATTCACCACACCGGTTATTCGTTTTTTAGGAAATGGCTAAAACCCCGTCGCGGTTGAATGTATATGGCCACACAGCCGTGTTATGCTCTATTTGGATGTGCTTTTTATACCTCGGTTTCTATTAGTATATTTTTTAAAATATAAAATGGTATATTTTTTATAAAATCTTTCTTATAAAAGTATTTTAAAAATTAAATAGATCTATTTTTTAAATTTATAATAATTAATCATATATTAATGATATTTTTTTATTTTATAGATAGTTTACAAACCATTAATATAAGCACGACCGAATGCACCCGCACCCACGGAATATTGCTATATTTCTGCACATTGTGTCAGAACCCACATAAAAATTACCACTGACAGATGTGCCATAAATGCCATTAAGTAAAAGTCCGAGAGGCACACCCCAAAACCTAATTTTCCATACCTGCTTGAGAGTCCCCGAGCCGCCGCTGCCCCTTTATATTTTCCCCTCCCCGTTGCCACTCGTGAGCAGACATATGATGCGTTGGAAGGAATCTGAACAACTCTTTAGATTTTTATTAGCACGTTTTTTTCCGTTGTTAAACAATATGTTTCGTGCAAATATCATCTATATAGTAATTACTTAAAAAGTTAAATAAATTTATTTTTAAAATTTATAATAATTAAAACTTAATCAATTATACACTAATAACTTATCTCATTTTGGCCAAACATTTACTCCCGATCGCAGGGTTGCCAACACTAGTGCTGGTGCTTCGACGAATGGAGGCCACGCCGTCACCATGTGCCATCGACGAGCCTCCGCAGTTCATCACCACCTACAAATAAATTTTCTAACGGTAAAATATACTCTATTCGTCCAAAAATATAATAACTTCTAAATTATATACTCTTATCTACATATATAGTTAAATATTATTATATTTTAAGATAGAGATAGTAATACTTTTTCTAACGGTTTCATGTTCACATAGTACTTTCTCCATCCCACTTAATAAAACATGCACGTATTTTAAGATTCAAATCTTAAAATATTTAACCAACAATTGGTCTAATATAAATTAAATTTTATTTAACAAATATAATATCATTAGATTCATATTTAAATTTACTTTCTTATGACTATAATTATGTTGCTATAAAGAATGTAATATATAAGAAAATATAGGTCAAAGATTAGTTTTGGTGACCGTGCCAAGTTTGACTACATCTTATTAAGTGGGATGGAGGGAGTAGCTCATAAGATTGAGTTCAAATCTAAGGGAAGAGGTAAAAGAACTTCTTGTTTTTCGTGACTATGTTTTCTAAACTGCTAGACAGTGTTTTTTTAAAAAAATTCTATCTAAAAATTGCTTTAAAAATTATATTAATCTATTTTTTAAATTTATAATAATTAAAACTTAATTAATCATATGTTAATGACTCATGTCATTTTACATGATCTTTTTCTCTTCTTCCTTCGCCTACAAACTATACCAGTCTAGTAGTAAAATGCAGAAAGATATCACTTCAAGACTACCTGGTTCCCAAGAAACAGAGTTCTGAACAGATACGATTACCAACTGCGGTATCTCCAAACAACCATTGTAACTAGTGCCAAACTGGCCTTTATTTTGAAGGGGCAACTGCGATATCTCTTCAAGACTACCTGGTTCCCAAGAAACAGAGTTCTGAACAGATAGGACTAGTTGCCCCTTCAAAGGCGCGCATACGCCTTGTAACTAGTGCAGTCCCATTATGTACTAATACATAGCTTCGTAATCCCATCTACACTGGCCGTAGGACTATTACTCTTGTCGTGGGTTTGAACTAATACAGTATTCTATCTATTATAAAATATAGTAACTTTTAACTATTTATTTTTATTTTTAATATATAACTAAAAATTATTATATCTTAATACGAAGACGGTAGTTCTTTATGCATCATGCATGCTTGAGTTCTTCTGAAGTTGAAACCACAGCATTAAAATTACTGCCGATACATCTTGTCGACATCAGTACTCATGTCAAATTGGAGTTATATCCCGACTACACCCGTTTCAAAATAATTTTATATTTAACCCATCTTATTTATCTTATAAAATTTTTTTCTTTGAAACAACCATTGTATTGGACTTTATGATGATAGAAACAAATCTATTAGAGTTTATTAAAATGTGAGATAAATATATTAGAATTTATTAAAATAGGGGATAAATACATTAGAGTTTGCTAAAATAGAGGTTATTTTAGTTTTATATTAATATAAGATAAAATGAATTAAAATAAAGTTTTTTTAGACGGCACAGTAGCCAGCCCTTAAAACTATGCATTGATATGAGAGTAGACGAAGTTGAATACACACTTCCCACGAAATAACGGAGAAATATGAGACAACAAGCACGTGCATGCAGGTGGGGGGCAGCGTGCATCAGTTATGGGCTTCAATAGCGAGCTCACCTCCCGGGCCGTAGGCGGCAAGCGTTGGGCGACAGCTGCAAGCGGCCGCGACCTTTGACGGCAGGAAGCTAGGCTGCCGGGTTCACTGCAATTCTGGGAGCATGGAGCCGACCAGCACAGGCTGACAGGACGGCGAGGAGGTTTCCAGGGTGACCGGCTACGGCCTACTGCCTAGGGCACGGTTTTGTACGGGCTTTATTAATCCAGTAGTAAATTAACGCAGTGGGTAATTACCGCCAGCTTTTAATTTGTGGATATAGAATCTGATATGCGGAGCAGGGATGTCAACGGGGCTGCACCAGCCGAGAGTAGCACCTCGTCCCAGTCCCTATGCTGAAGAAAATGATAATCGCCCGTTTCTATCCCTAAAAAAAATTTAAAAATATTTTTAAAAAATTTTATAAATATATACAGAACACGAAAATTTCTACAAAACACTGTACGAAAGTGACATGACACTGCACCGGAGCCACAGAGTGGAGGCGTGAGACCACCAGTGCCATACCACACAACGCAGGACCGTCGGAGCCACGCCACCACCACGCGGCACCGCGCACGACACCGACCGCAGTGCCATACCACCCCCGCACGGCACCGATCTACCCCCCTAGCTCTATATTGAATCACTTTTTATGTTCACACTCACAGCCGCACCACCCTGTACCTGCTCTTGCACACATATCCATGCACATGCCTGTATAATGATAAGAAAGAGATGCGAGAGACAGACGGCACTACTCTCTCTTGGATCTCTTCTGCCCCAGAGCTAGCCAGCTGCGTACGGGATAGATCGGTGCCGCGGGGTTGTGGTGGCGCGGCACCGACGACGGTCTCACGCCCTCATCCCGCGGTTTCGGTGCTGTACGGTGTACGTATATATTTATAGAATTTATATATATTTGCTATCTCCATGTCCATCTTGGTGTTCGGGTTGTAATTTTTCTCCGTCCTCGTTCCCATGCCGTTACGGTGCACTCGCCGGGTTCCCGCCCCTGACTGCGCCAACAGCGACACAATATCATCACAAGGCAATTGAAGGAGCCACCATATAGAGATGGCAACAGGAAGTTTCTCGTCGGGTAATACATCCATATATTCATCTATGTGGGTTAGAAATTTTCCACCCCCGTCAATTGCTACGGGGAGAACATTGTTTCTATCCTGCCCTCCGCACGGGGAATTTTTCTCCGTAGAGCTTCTATCCCTGCAATCAGCAAGACTGCGACGCGCAGGTGTATCAAGAGAGACCGGGACGACGGGCGGCGGAGACGCGCATCAGAGGAGACCAGGACGGCGGCGAGCGGACGGCAGGCGGCAAGCTGGTGGACAGCGAACGACGGATGGCAGGCGGCGGCCTCCGGTCGTCCACCCGTCTTGACTCCAATCTCAATTCTCGATCTGTTGTGGCGGTGAGCGGTGGAGCACTTGGACTAGCAGTAGCACAACAGTTAGATTAGGATTTAACAATCTTGCTTATATATTTAGGCCATTGGACCTCTTTTTATGGGCCAGCTAGATGTCTGGGCTATTTAAGCGGGTCTCCACAGAGACCAAGGACAGAGGGTGGAAGGTAATACTCGCCCCCGCCAGATCTAATAAAGTGTTTTTCTCCATATAATTTTTCATAGATAACAAACTACTATCATTTCTAATTTTTAATAGAAGAATTTCCTGTGGGAAAACAGGGAACAGGCTCTTTGCCATCTCTACCACCATGGCACACTGGAGAGTGGTGACGGTGGGGCGGTCGCAATCTGCAGGAGTCGCGCAAAGGCAGCAGTGGCAGCGTGCTACGGGCGTTGTAGCTAGCTGCGTGGGCACGCTTGGATGGCACAGGCCCGGATAAGCCACGGCTATATGATGCGGGCGCGCGACGCGAAGCGAGCGCACATGGCAGAGTCGCACAACGGCGGGAGGCCAGGCCTCCTGGATCCCGATCTCGATGGCTAGGGTTCTTTCTGTGCAAAAAAGTCCACTTTAGATCAAGTTTTATTTAAGTTCCTTAACCACGGAACAGATTTATAACTAAAAGTTCTTATATTTTAAAATAAAAATACTATTTTTTATAACATGGACTTTAATTAATATGAATATTTTTTGACTGTAACTGCCGTGGAACCTTAATCCATGTCATCTATCAAAGCCAACTCAATTAAAGAAATCCCATCCCTTCTCCGTGAAAGCATTCAGGAAAGAAGCCAAAAGAAATAGAGGTCAAACATATTACTTCCTTCGTTATTTTAGGATTTAAATTTATTACTAAATACTTATTATTTTTATATTTCAAAGCACTTTTAAATATAACAATCATAGTTTTTATTGGCCTATCGCAATTAATTAAAGATAATGACTCATTCTCACATCTTAGTTGTATTTATCGGTAAGAAAGCATTTTTTTACCGCATCGGATTCGATCACAGTCCCATAAGCAGCAGCGACCACGATTGAGCATGAGCCAGTTTCAATTCATAATCAGCTAGCTAGTTGCTTAGAAAATTATATAAAAATCAAGCAAGAAGACATGCGCTTTTATGATCCGTTATAAGTTTCTTAGAATATTGTATAAAAATTAAGCAAGAAAGCATAAGCTCAAGCAACAGAGCGCCTGTCCCTTGTTCTGTTTCATACAAGTTTATCGATCCATTTTTGTTTTCTCCTAGTTCTCTTTCATGAAAGTTGATCAATCCATTTTTGGTTTTCTTGATAAAATTATTCCTAATAGATTCAAAAAAGTAATACATATATAGTTGTACTTAGCTTGGAGTCACAATTTTATTTTTTATGATCTAATAATTCCAAAATAAATATAAATTCGTACTTGTCTTGGACTTTAAATTTTTAGTATTTTATTAATTTACTTAATTCAAAATTTTAAAGTAATAACTAGCTAGTTGCAATTGACTTGAACTCTTCATTTAAGCCATTATAATTTAGGATCATCTAGATGGATGACACTATTTTTGTTCGATATTTTTCCAATTAATGTTGGAATTTACTTAGGATGTGCATAGGTAAGTAGGAAGATAGATAGGTAGACAGATATAGATAGATGGCTATGATGCATATTTAAGATTTAATATTTTATTTTTTATATATATTTCCTCCGTTTTAAAATATAATAATTTAGAACTGGATTTAACATAACCTAGCATTATAAATCTATATAGTTCAGATTCATAGTACTAGATTTAGATTACGTTAAATCTAGTTTTAAATTATTATATTTTAGAATAAAGGGAGTACTATGTAACAGATAGATGAGTATAACTTATAGATAGATAGTTGCAGGGGTAAATATCATGCAATTTTTTAGTCAAAATCACCGGTTTAATACAACTTTTGTCAAGTATTTCGGAAAACTGTAAAAATAGTTGATGATTTTCTCATAAAACTATAACTTTAGCACTAAATGCGACTGAGCCCAATTTGCAATAGTCTGGTTATTACATGTCGGTTTGACAGTTGGGCTCAGTTTTAAGATAAATTGTCCGCCATAAATTTTTTTAAAAAAAGTTATATTAATTTAAGATAGATAGATAGATAAATATATATAGTGCAAATTGCAGACTTAATTTAAAAAAGTTATTTTAATTTTATACAAGGCTCACCGCTGCCTCTGCCTCTCCCCCTCTCTCTCTCTCTCTCTATATATACATATATATATATATATATATATATATATATATATATATATATATATATATATATATATATATATATATATATATATATATATATATATATATATATATATATATATATGACATGACACATACAATGTACTAGCTCGCTACTCTATTTGTCAAAAACAAAACTATTTTATCACTCAAGTTTTATCTCTAAATAAAGCTATTTCTTGATCTAGCTCCCCACCACAATCAATCGTAATTATTTTTTATTTCATTTTTTTACCTTCTTATTTTCTTAAGTAATTACAACATTTCTCAATCATTTTCACATATTCTTTTAATACTCATGTCTAACTTTAAAAATACTTATATTTAAGATAACCAATTATAATCTTTCTTAATTATTTTTATCTATTTTTTTAATATTTATGTCTAACTCTAGAAATACTTATATTTTAGAACAACAGTGAGGTTACCCATTCCAACAGTCCCATGAAGGCTGCCAGTGATCGGCAGTGGACTACTTCGCCGGAGCGCTCGCGCACCGCTTGCTCAGGGACCTCGCCGCGGTGCACGGCCCGCTCATGATGCTTCAGCTCGGCGAGACCCCGCTGGTGGTCGCGTTGTCGAGGGAGATGGCACGGGAGGTGCTCAGGACGCACGACGCCAACTTCGCCACCCGCCCCAGGCTCCTCGCCGGCGAGGTCGTGCTCTACGGCTACGCCGACATCCTCTTCTCGCCGTCTGGCGACTAATGGCGCAGGCTCCGGCAGCTCTGCACCGCCGAGGTCCTTGGCCCCAAGCGTCTCCACTCCTTTCGGCACATCAGGGAACAAGAGGTACATGGGTCAGGGTCACATTAAGCATATCCAAGAGAGAGGCCCTAAAAGTTTCTCAAAAATTAAATTTTATTTTTTGAAATTTAAGTTAAAAATAGACCTCTAGTAAATATCTAAACTTATTTCTAAAAATTTCATGTCTAATCCAAGCCCACAAGTGAGCTAGATTTAGAAAACTTATTGGCGTCTCCAATCACTGTTCCCGCAGAAAAATTTCACCACTCACACACTAAGAATTTTCCGTCCGTGCCTTTTTTTTCTCCCGACGTCTTCCGCCCGCACCGATTTTTGTACGTCGTGTGTCGTAGTCGCTTGATCCGCACACTGTCGCAAGCTATCATCGATCTATCTCTTCACCGATCACGATTGATGACACGTTCGGTTAGGGGATTGACAGCGTCTTCCGTTTCTCTATAGGCTGACGACAAAGTCTTCCGCTGAGTGCGCTAACCAGTGATGTGTTCTTTGGCGCCAAGGAGAGGCAGCGTCAATGAGGATCCTCTCGATCAGTGTTTGCACGGGGGCATGGTATCTATAAAAGAAAACGATCGCAAGCAAACACTGAACCCATCTATTCTACGTGACCAATAAACCAATTTTTTGATCTAATTTTTAAGCCTCTCTTAGAGATAGTAAATCTTTTTGAACCCAGAATTTTTAAGGATGGTCCTAATCTAAGATTTTTGGGAACTAATTTTTAGACCTCTCTTGAAAATACGCTTGTTATCGATATTAATTAACACATTCTGGTATCACACATGTGGTTAAATACAACTATGTCACTAGTTGATCACGTTGCAATATTTCTTAGATGATAGAAATGTTTTATTCATGCAATATATATATTTAAAGTATCGTACCCAAAACATGGGCATCATCGTATCTCTAATATATATCACAAGATGTTTGGGAGCTAATCATTTTTTTAAAAAAGAATCAGCATGAGACTGTGCTATTTCATTGAATATAGTGGTAAAACAACGGAGGCTTTTTACAGTATAATATATTAGTGGTTGGGAGGAGGTAATATGGTTAAAATCTAACCATTCATTTGAAGGGTATTTTAGTAAATGACGTGTTAATTATAAAAAGGCAAATTTTACTACAGGACATCGTGACTTTGCGATTTTAGCTATAGGACACTACAGAAGTGAAACTTTGGAGGAAGACACTCTGTAAATATGGTAATTAGCCGGTGAATACCGTACTCATTATTTTAGTGTTTTTGGCCTCACAATGGGAGAGAGAAACAATATTTGCACATAAAAAGACCAAAATGCCCCTGGCATTGTCTCTCCTTTCTTCACATCCGCCAGCGAGCATAGGGACGAGGAGGCGCCCGCTTCGGCCGCCACCCGCCGCCCTGCCTAGGGGGCTGCTAGCATCCAACTGCCGCCCGCCTACCTCGGAGGTGGTGCTGGCTATTGTCGCCGCCACGCCAAGGTCTGACTTGTTGGTGGAGTTGGGCTCTACATGGATGATATGATACGGGGAGGCGGGCGCAAAGTCATCAGTGGCGGAGGCGGCCCTGACGCCGACGAGCATGGGGTTGCGGCCGCGAGAGAGGATCTCGGCGACGCGGCGGCAGTTCTCCTCCCCCGCGTCGACAAGGTTCTCGGTCGGCGAAGGCACATCAGCGTCGTTGGTAGCGGCGAAGCTGCAGAGGAAGAGAGGTGGCGGGCGGCTGCGTGTGGGGAGGCCGCGGCCGAGCAACAGCATGGGCGGCGTCGAGCGGAGGATGGCAAGCTTGATATCTCCACTGCGGAAGCCAGCCTCACCGAAGACGCAGCTGACGATGGGGTCATCGAGGATGGTGAGGACAAGCTGCAAGAGCTTGACCTTGACGGTGGTGGGGGTCTGCGCAGTGGCAACCTGGTGATAGAAGTGAAAGGTGTCCGGGTTGCGGCGCTGGTTGGCTTGGGAGCGCTTGATGGCCACCATGAAGGAGTTGGAGACGGGAGGCTCATCGGCAGAGGAGGAAAAAGAGGCGGAGACAGAGGGGAGCCTGTTGAGGGAGACCGCGAAGCAGAGGTCATTTTGGTCTCTTCGCGTGCAAATATTGCTTCTCTTTTCCCTGGTCAAGCCAAAAACACTAAAATAATAAGTACGGTGTCCACTAGCTAATTACCATATTTACAGAGTGTCTTACCCCAAAGTTTCACTTCCGTAGTATCCTACAGCTAAAATCGCAAAATCGTGATGTACTGTAGCAAAATTTGCCTTATAAAAATTAGGCACATTGCCACTGAGTGTATTTTAGTCCCAAAAAAACGTTTTATTCCAATCAGTTCGATCAGACGCCAACATTATCTCCTTTAGCACGAATCTCTATACGGTCGAATGAAAAAAATACATAATAATTAGCCAAAAATAACTAACAAATTACATACATGCCTTTTTTATTTTTCCATAGTATCCTTATACTAGCTATACTAGTGATACTAGTGATATATACTTACATATATTACAAGTATAATTTTTACTAGTATAGAACAAATCTAATCTATTAAATCACCAGTTCGATCCATTGGTCACTATAAAGGGGCTCAAACATACAACCCCTATGGCCTCAAAAAAACAAGGAAAGGTTTGATCATATCTCGAAGGTTTGATCAGTTAATATCCTAAAACAACATGTTTTTTTAATGAAGATGGCGAGTCTTGTGGAAGAGATCCGCGCGGCCGGACCATCGACGCCGGTGGACCTCACCGCGGTTTTCTCCTTCCTGGTGATCAGCAATGTCTCTCGTGCATCCTTTGGGAACAAGCAGAGAAATGCCAACGAGTTCCTTTCAGCTGTGAAGGCTGGGGTCACTCTCGCCAGTGGGTTCAAGATCCCTGACCTCTTCCCGACATGGCGAGAAGTGCTTGATGCGGTGACCGGAATGCGGCGTACCCTTGAAGAGGTCCATAGGATTGTGGACTCCACCTTGGAGGAGGTCATAGAGGAGAGAAGAGGCGCACGGGAAGAAAAGGCAAAGTGTGGCATGGTGATCGTCGAGGAAAACCTCGTCGACGTGCTCATCCGTTTGCACGAGCAAGGTGGCCACCTGAGTAGAAATAGTATCAAGTCAGTGATATTTGATATGTTCACGGCTGGAACTGGCACGTTATCATCAACGCTAGGCTGGGGTATGTCAGAATTAACGAGGAACCATAGGGTGACAAGGTGAGATCCGAGAGGTGTTCTATGGCAAGGTCACCGTGGCGTGGGGGAGGATGACATACAGGCGAGTAGCCTCCCCTACCTAGGGCTGTTCATCAAGGAGACTCTCCGATTGCTCCCGCCAGTGCCTCGGGAGAGCATTGACATGTGTGAGATCAATGGCTACATGATCTCGGCAAGGTCCCGCATCATCGTCAATGCATGGGCCATCGGGAGGGATCACATCATCCGGTGGCAAGTTGAATTTGAAAAAAAAAAGAGCCGAAAATAAGAAAACAGTATTGTTGTGGACGCTTTTATCGGCAAAACATATACTCGTCGCAAGAAGCCCAAGCCGGCGCCCACAACAACAAGTGGCTGAACAGCCACGTCTTGTGAATTGGCAAGTTTTGTTAAGACTTTCCATAGTTTTATATAGCTTAGTTGGAAGGTTAGGAGGAATAATAGGAAAGATGAGAGATATTGTAGGGAGGGGTTAGTTTCTATGGCTATTTATATGTAATCCATGGGGAGGAGGGAGGAACAGAATTGAGAAGATCAGAACCTCCTAGGAAGGACGATCAGATCAATAAAGCTAGCAATTCAGCCATAACATCTTTGGTATCAGACTTCTGATCCTGCGCCTGATCATGGGCGACTCCCTCACCGCCGCCGACTTCAGAGACGCCCTTGAGAAAATTTTCACCGAGTTCACGTCTATCAAGTCGGAGATCACCACCATCAAGGGCGAACAGAGCCGTCTTTCCGTCGCCGTCAACCGTCTGTAGTCCGACAAGGTCGAGGCTGAGGACTCTGCCCGCGGCGGTACGACGGACGCTTTTTCCTTGGAGCCGCCCTCTTTTCCCCACCAAACTGCTCACAAACTTCGCTTTCCCCGCTACGATGGTGCTACGGACCCGGTGGTCTGGCTCCACAAGGCAGAACAGTTCTTCCGCCAGCAGCGCACACCACCGGAGGAGAAGGTTTGGCTTGCCTCCTTCTACATGGAGGACGCCGCCCAGGATTGGTACTACCGACTGGAGCAGAACCACGGCGCGCCTACCTGGCCGGAGTTCGTCGAGAGGGTGCACCGCCGCTTCGGCCCTCCGCTGCGCAGCAACGCCCTCGGCGCCCTCATGAAGCTCCGCCGCACCGGCACCGTGGAGGAATACCAAACCAGATTTTTGCCCCTGTTGGCCCGGTGCACGAACCTCACGGAGAAGCAGCAGATCGACATCTTCACCGCTGGCCTCCACAACCCTCTCCAGACCGATGTGGAGCTCCAGTGCCCGGCGACCCTCGACGACGCCATGGGTCTCGCGCGCGCCTTCGAACGTCGCTTGGATCTGGACGACGACGACGACGACAGCGGCAACACCCGCGTGCCCCCACGACCCACACCGACGCAACGCCCGGCGTCCACGATGGCGGCAGCTGCGCCGCGCACACCGGCCCCGACCGCCAAGGCGCCACTCCACACTCCGCCGGCCCCGACGAAGGGCGCGCCGCCGGCGGGCGCTCGCTTCAAGCGGCTCACCCCGCAGGAGATGGCCCAGCGCCGGGCGGACGGCCTCTGCTTCAACTGCCCGGAGAAATTCACCAAGGACCATCACAAGTCCTGCTCTATGAAGGGCCTGTACCTGATGGAGTTGACTGATGATGCTCCGGTCGACGGCGCGGTCGAAGATGACCCAACTTCCGACGACGGCGTTGAAATCTCCCTCCACGCCCTCACCGGCATCGCCACGGCGGACACTATGCATCTGTCGGTCACTCTCGGCCCAGAGCGTCTGCGTGCCTTGGTGGACTCCGGCTCCACTCATTCGTTTGTGGCGTCCTCCGCCGCGCGCCGCATCGGCCTGGCGCCGGAGCCGCGTCCTGGCCTGACGGTGGGCGTCGCCAATGGCGACCGTGTCCCCTCCGACGGGGTCTACAAGCAGGTGCCCGTGACCATCGGCGAGGAGCGGTTCTGCCTCGACCTGTATGTCCTTCCCCTCGATGACTACGAGCTGGTCCTCGGCTGCCAGTGGCTCAAGACGCTTGGGCCCATCCTCTGGGATTTTGAGCGCCATTCCATGGCATTCTGGCGTGGCGCCCAACGCGTCAAGTGGCGTGGTCTAGACGCCCCAACCGCGCCCCAGCTCCACGCCGTGGAGCGCCTGGACTTACTGTCTCTGCTTTTGGCTGAGTTCTCTGATCTCTTCGTGGAACCGACCGGGCTGCCACCACAACGTCAACTGGATCATCGCATCACGCTGCTGCCTGGTACCCCACCGATTGCAGTGCGCCCCTACCGTTACCCCCAGCTGCTCAAGGACGAGATCGAGAAGCAGTGCGCCGACATGCTGCGCCAAGGCATCATCAGGCCAAGCACATCGGCGTTCTCCTCTCCCGTCCTTCTGGTGCGCAAGAAGGACGCGAGTTGGCGCTTCTGCGTCGACTACCGCGCCCTCAACGCCAAGACAGTGCGCGACGTCTTTCCCATCCCGGTCGTCGATGAGCTCCTTGACGAGCTCAAGGGCGCCACCTTCTTCACCAAGCTCGATCTCCGCAGTGGGTATCATCAGGTTCGCATGCACCCAGCGGACATCGACAAGACGGCCTTCCGCACACATCATGGCCACTTTGAGTTCGTCGTGATGTCCTTTGGCCTCTCCAACGCGCCCTCAACATTCCAAGCATTGATGAACGAGGTTCTTCGACCCTTTCTCCGCCGCTCGGTACTTGTTTTCTTTGACGATATTTTGATTTACAGTTCATCCTGGTCGGAACACTTGCGCCATGTGCGCGCGGTCTTCACCACCCTCCGCGCCCACAAGCTTGTCCTCAAGCGCTCCAAATGTACCTTCGCTGAGCGCACTGTGGCGTATTTGGGTCACGTCATCTCAGAGGCTGGGGTGGCCATGGACCCGACCAAGGTGGAGGCCGTCCAACAATGGCCTCAACCCCGGACTATCAAGGCGCTGCGGGGCTTCCTCGGCCTCACGGGATACTATCGCCGCTTCATCCACAGCTATGGCGCCATCGCCGCCCCATTGACAGCGCTCCTGAAAAAGGACGCCTTTTGTTGGTCCCCGGCGGCCACGGATGCCTTTACAGCCTTGAAGGCAGCACTGACGACGGGTCCTGCTCTACAGCTGCCTGACTTCTCCAAGGGGTTCACCGTCGACTGCGACGCCTCCGGCTCTGGGTTCGGCGCCGTCCTCCACCAAGGCGCCGACCCCATCGCCTTCTTCAGCCGGGCCATCGCGCCGCAGCATGCCAAATTGGCCGCCTATGAGCGTGAGCTCATTGGACTGGTCAAGGCGGTGCGCCACTGGCGTCCCTACCTGTGGGGGCGCTCCTTCACCGTCCGCACGGACCACTTCGCTCTCAAGTACCTTCTCGACCAGCGCCTCTCCACAATTCCGCAACACACGTGGGTGAGTCGTCTCTTCGGGTACGATTTCTCGGTGGAGTTCAAACCGGGGCGCTTGAACACGGCCGCCGATGCGCTGTCTCGCCGGGACGAGGAGACTGCGGCCGTCTCCACCTGCGCCATCTCTCAACCGGACTTGGCTTTGTTCGACGATCTCAGGCGTGAGGCCGAACACTTGCCGGAACTCCAGGCCAAACGTGCTGAAGTGGAACAAGGTGTCGCTGGCGCTTCCTGGACCGTGGTCGATGGTTTCATCCTCCACCGCGGCCGCATCTACGTGCCTGCCTCTTCGGCGCTGTGGCCACAGATCCTAGCCACGGCCCATGGCGCCGGGCACGAAGGCGTCCAGAAGACACTTCATCGACTGCGGGCATCTTTCTATAACCCTCACGCAAATCGTTTTGTCCGTGACTTTGTGCAGGGTTGTATTGTCTGCCAGCAGAACAAAACCGAGCATCTCCATCCCGCGGGGCTCCTCCAGCCGCTTGAAGTCCCGAGCTCGGTTTGGGCCGACATCGCCATGGACTTCGTGGAGGGGTTTCCCAAGGTGGGCGGCAAATCAGTGGTGCTCACCGTCGTGGACCGTTTCTCCAAATACGCCCACTTCGTCGCCCTCGGTCATCCCTACACGGCGACCTCGGTTGCACGCGTGTTCTTCGACCACATAGTCCGGCTCCATGGCATACCTTGCTCCATCGTCAGCGACCGCGACCCTGTCTTCACCAGCACATTTTGGACTGAACTGTTCGCTCTTTCCGGGGTAGCACTACGCCTCAGTTCTGCGTTTCATCCGCAGACTGACGGCCAATCCGAGGTGACGAACAGGGTGCTTGGCGTCTACCTCCGATGTCTCGCTGGCGACCGACCCCACAGTTGGCTGCGTTGGTTGCCATGGGCCGAGTTCTGCTACAACACATCATACCAGACGGCGCTACAAACAACTCCTTTTCAGGTGGTCTATGGCAGGCCACCACCGACCATGGCGAGCTATCAACCCGGCGTGGCTCGTGTTGCAGCCTTGGACAAGCAGCTCACTGAGCGTGACGTTTTTTTGGAGGAAATCCGCGAGCGGCTGCTGCAGGCTCAGAACCACATGAAGCTCCAATATGACGCGGGCCATCGCGACATCCAGTTCACCACTGGTGACTGGGTGTGGCTTCGTCTTCACCACCGTACCGCCGCCGGCATCACCCCCAAGTCTAGCGGCAAGCTCTCACCTCGCTACTTTGGGCCTTATCAGATTGTGGAGCGAGTTGGTCCGGTGGCCTATCGTCTCCAGTTGCCGCCCAAGGCGAAGATCCATGATGTCTTCCATGTTGTCTTCCTCAAGCCGTTTGTTGGTACTCCTCCAACTGCGCTGGTGCCTCTCCCACCTCTGTCTCGTGGCCATGTGGTACCAACACCGGAGTCCATCGTCCGTGCTCGTCTCAACCGTGGCCGTTGGGAGTTGCTGGTTCGCTGGGTTGGCCGGCCTGCTGTTGAAGCCACTTGGGAGGCCCTGGATTCCTTCAAAGAGGCGCATCCAACGTTCCAGCTCGAGGACGAGCTGTTTCTCCAGGAGGGGGGTAGTGTTGTGGACGCTTTTATCGGCAAAACATATACTCGTCGCAAGAAGCCCAAGCCGGCGCCCACAACAACAAGTGGCTGAACAGCCACGTCTTGTGAATTGGCAAGTTTTGTTAAGACTTTCCATAGTTTTATATAGCTTAGTTGGAAGGTTAGGAGGAATAATAGGAAAGATGAGAGATATTGTAGGGAGGGGTTAGTTTCTATGGCTATTTATATGTAATCCATGGGGAGGAGGGAGGAACAGAATTGAGAAGATCAGAACCTCCTAGGGAGGACGATCAGATCAATAAAGCTAGCAATTCAGCCATAACAGTATACTTGCCAGTATACTACAGCACAGACCGACAGAAATGGTAGGTCAAAAGACTCATGCAATTGTAAATTAATAGAACTCAAATTCACTTGGTCTTATTTATTGCCAATTTTGTTTGTTGCAAACAAAGTTAAATTCAATAGGAAATGGACTAGAATTCCTGAACTAGCAAAGCACACTTGCAAAATGCATCGCTTCAGTAATAATGTCGCTGTGATCAGTATGTTAACAGTGAAATTAATCAGCAGTGATCATCACACGATCGATCCCCAAACCCTGAATTGCTAAATGGACAATTAATCTACACAGATAACAGAAAATCTTCGGTTATTTTTAGTAAATTGTTTCTTCGTAGTAAAAGCATCGTATAGGCATGCACCTATCAACTGAAGAATTAGAGATTACGCCGTGTGGTGGAGGAAGCCGTAGATGGCCCCGATCACGGTGGCGGCGGCGATCTCCCAGGCGCGCGTCGACGTCGTCAACCTGGCCGTCCCCATCAGCTGGTAGGCGAACTCCACGGCGAGGAGCGCCGCGAGCGCCAACAGGGGCGGCTTGAGCCGGCCCCTCCCCGGCGAGCCGCGGGGAGCTCCCTGGAACCGCGTGAGGCTGTAGAAGTAGAGGAACAGGAGGAGGTGAAGGTAGGAGACGACGGCGAACGTGGCGCCGCGCGCGAAGCGGCGGGTCTCCACGGCGGTGTTGAGGGCGACGAAGACGAAGCCCATACACGTGGGCCAACCGTCGCCGCCGCCGGCATCGGCTGGAGGCTGCTGATCCGCCGGCGGTGGGGGCAGGGGTTCCCCTGCCTCCGGCGGCGGCGCTTGGTGGGAGCCCATCGTGGTGGGTCGGAGCGGAGCGGAGGGAGAAGGCCGGAGCGCACAGCGCCGATCGAGAGGAGGCAATGCGAGGTGAAGGAGGAGGGATGCGTGCGGCGGGCGGGCGGGGTAGCTAGCTCGCGAGCACGAAGACTGGCGGCGATGGAGGGGAGGAGACGACTTGCGATGGTCCTGGTAGGCGCGTGGACTCGAGGGGAGGAGGGTTTGAGATATCGTCGAATTCGGTGAATTTCAAATAAAATTCGACATAAATTGAGCAGTTCGAGGGAGATCTGAATATGATATGACGAAATTTGAATGAAATTGTGAATCCTGTTGAAGGGGAACGAATGAGTGGAAGTAAACACTCAAATGTGTGGTCATTGATATAATTTTTCTCATTCTCTATCTTAATCCACGTTTTGATGCGTATGCAATCCAAAAGAGTAAATTGCATCTAGAGTTATCTTTTTTATCTCTATTGCAGCATAGATTAAAGATAAACCAATATTCTCACTTTAGATCAAGATAAATTATAAAATATTTCACTTTGGACAAGGGACACCTTCCTTCTCTAGGTTCCTCTCTCCCATCTATCTCCTCTCACTCTCTCCTGCAGCAGTTCGAGCATCCACCACTGCCATCGGGCTTCCAAACTCCATTGGTGCTGGCACAACGCGTTTGAGCTGGAGCTCAAAATCCTCATCGCGGCTAGAGGTAAAAATGGTATGAAAATTTCCGACCTTATGGATATTGTTTCTGTAATAATAATAAAAAATAATATTATTTTCGATTGTTTTCATTTTTAGAAATTAAAATTTTCTAATTTTTGTCAGTGTCGTATTGAAGCTATCACTAAATAATTAAAGTTATAAATATGAAAAATTTCCAACCGTACCGAAACCATTTTTATAAAAATAATACTCTTTCGAACCAATGCCAACCGTTTTTTTTCCTACCCGACACTCTTGAGCTCACGATAGGAGAAGAAAAGGAAAAAGAAAAGGTCCACATTTCTTCTCCCTCACTCTCACTGAGAAGTGGTAGTGGCAATTTATAGCTCAGTACGGTGATGCACATGTCTAGATACTCGGGTGGACCTCCACTACAGTGGACACTCCCCAGCCGTTGCCACTTCGGTCTTACTGGCGAACAAGTTCCTCCCTGCCGTGTAAATGAGCTACTCCCTAGCTTCCTTCTTTTGCCATGGTGTGGAACTCGAGGCCTTGAGCTCGAGCATAGCGTCGATGTTGGCGAGGCTAGAGGTGGAGCACCCCACCGATAGAGGTCAAGGTTGAGAGGGAAAGCTCGGGCTCGTCATGATCGGTGCCTTTCACAGATGGTGCTATAGGGGAGAGAGAAGTGGAGCCGAAGAAAAAAAAATAATCCAAAGTGAAACATTTTGTGAATTTACCCGATCTAAGTGGAAATATTGGTTTAACCCTAATCTAAGCTACAATATTGATAAAAATGTCCAATGTGCAATTTACTCCAATCAAAATTTAAAAACTAAACTCACTAATATATGAAGGAAATAATTAAGATTTAATATGTGAAAATAGCATTAGAGGATTTGTCATAAAAATATTTTAATATTTTTGTAACCATGGTAATTATAAAATAGAGAAATTTTGCAAAATACCATCATGGAGATACATAAATTGTAAAATATTATCATTTGTGAGAATGACATGCAAAGTCTGGATTCACATGTAAATGACACATATATGATATTTTTCAACTCTGAGATCTTTACGATGGTACCAAGCTAATGGGTATGGTAATAGATCATATGCATTGAAATGTACAGTAGTGTCCATAACGATATACTTGGAACTATTTTTTCTTACCAAAGTTTCATGTTAAATCTTCTTTAGCCCATAATTCCGCTTTAAACTCTTCTTTTACCTTATTTTCCTCGGCACTATTGTCATCTCCGGGGTAAGCAGAGGACATCAATATAGTGGCAAAGACAAGAGGAGCGTGACAAGGACACAATCACGGTGGCACACCGAGACTTCGCTTGAGGACAAAAGCTAAAAATATGAGAAGAAAGAGTTCAACGTGAAACTTCAGTAAAAGTAAAGGATCCGTCTGAAATTGACTTTGTTTTTAATTTACTCAGCCCTAATGGAGAACGTTTCCACGCATGCTTCTCGTGCACATACTGTACATATCAACTAATAAATATCATCAAAAATTTTAGAAAAAATTATACATGTATTTTTAACAGTATTATATATATGTATAAAGTCTTATCTTCAAATTCATTTTACAAAGAGAGAAAAAAAGACAAAATTTTGATATATTTATACTCTCAAAACTGTCTGACTTGTTTATGGCTAAAATATAATAAATTTAAAGATAAGACTTTATATATATATGTGTAATACTATTGGTACTATTTACATAAATATTTCTAGAATTTTTTATGATATTTGTTAGATGGTGTATATGACGTTTGTATGAAAAAATTACATGCATAGGATGCATTTCGTCGCTAAAGAGCCACAGACGATAAAATCAGTCTCACCCTCACTCGGTTCGACTTGTTAAAGAACAGTATCAGATGAAAGAGATTACGGAAATAAATCAAGTTCGAATAGAAATCAGAGCTGGGATGGATATCCAATCCGGTTTCAGTAAAGCCCAAGTCGTCAACCCCGGTCCAAAGTACAAAGAGTGGTACGTATATATAGTGTTAAGTGAAAAAAATGGGCTAAGTTTAGTTTATTATCAAATTCTAGTAAATAAAGGTACCCTAAAGTGAAATTTATTTTTTTTGAAAAAAATGGAGTAGTATGAGATGGAAGAGAAGGCCATAATAAATCAAGTTCCAATTTAAACTTCAATTGAAATCGTAGTCGTTTCGATATCCAATTAGCCTCCGGCCAGCCCAAATTGCAATCTCTACATGGGCCAAAATGCTAAAAATCCTCGAAACAACGAATCCTTTTTCTCCTCATCAATAATTCCTCGCAAAATCCCGAACCGCTTCGGCTTCCGCTTCCTCACGGCGGCCGTCGCTTCGTTCCCCGGTAGCCGGCGGCGCCGTCGCCTCCAGGACAACCCCCCATGGCCGCCGCCGGCGGGGCCGCGCAGCCGCCACGGCAGTACAAGCTCGCGCCGCAGAGCGAGCTGCGCGTGGAGGTGCCCCCCGACGCGCCCGTCCGCGTGCGGCTCGTCGCCGGGACGGCGGAGGTCTTCGGCACCGAGCTTCCCCCCGAGGGATGGGTCCCCGTCCCGCCCCGCTCCAAGATCGCCGTAAGCGCGCCCCCTCCTCCCCCCCTCCCTCCTGCGGAAAAGAGACCCGCCCCGCCCCCACGTTATCCTCGGCTCAGCTTGCTGCGACCACTGATTGCTTGTCCCCTTTTCTCCATATATTTCGGCTAGATTTTCACGTGGCACGGCGCGACGGTGGAGCTGGACGGGGTGAGCGAGAGCGAGTACACGTCCGACGAGGTGTTTTGTCTTCTTCTTCTTCCCCTCCTCTCGTTGTGAATTTGGGTTTTGAGATCCTTCAATGCGATGCGGTGGCGAGATAATCACATGCTCTATTGCTGTGGTCTGTAGACGCCGATGGTGATTTATGTGAACACGCACGCAATCCTCGACGCGAGAAGGGCAAGGGCTAGGGCGGCCGCAGCTCAGGGTGCCCCATTGGAGGCCTCACAGGTTGGTGGTCTTCTCTCATTCCGTTTAGTTTTGCAAGGTAAAATTGATCAAGAATTGTGTAGGAGATGAATACTTCGATTCTTTTCTGTGTGCGTCTATGCCCCTCTGCATGCTTAGAAAATAGTATATAATTGCATAAAACTATTAGATAGCCAGCATGATAGTTTTACAGTTTATTATTGCACTTGCACATGAGGTGTTTTGGATTCCTACAAATAATATGTAGTGTGTGTCTGTACTCTGTAGTTCTGTTCAACAACCAATGTGTTAGAGCAATAACAAGTTGATGGGTAGCCTAAGCCCTATGGTCGAAGATTGAATATGGGTGTTGAAAACCTTGAAACATGGTGCAACAAAAGGGTATATTGATCCTGACATTTTTGGACTGCCTTGCTTAGTTTTGCTTCTCTTGGTGGTTTAGGGACCCCGAGTGATCATTGTGGGGCCAAGTGATTCTGGAAAAAGTACACTGTGCAAAATGCTCCTTAGCTGGGCTGCCAAACAGGGCTGGAAGCCTACATATGTGGATTTAGATATTGGCCAAGGATCGATAACCATACCTGGATGTATTTCAGCAACACCGATTGAGAAGCCTATAGATATAGTTGATGGGATTCCCTTGGAGATGCCGCTTGCATACTTTTACGGCCATCCAAGCCCAAGGTATGGCAGTTCCCACTCACTATTTTTTCAATGTATATAAAGACTTCTCTTCTTCTACTCAATTTTTTTTGGCACCTCAACTATTTCTTTATGTTGCTGACAGTGTTAGTCCAGATGTTTACAGAGCTCTTATGAAGGAGCTAGCTCAGACACTGGATAAACAATTCTCTGGAAATTCTGAATCTAGGGCAGCAGGAATGATTATCAATACTATGGGGTGGGTTGAAAACCTTGGCTTAGAGGTAATTTATTTGTTTCGTTTCAGTTTAGATTTTGGTTATGTGTGTTGATGGCTAATATATATGTTCTATCATGAGTTAATTCACCATTTGTGTTGTGCAGTTACTTCACAATTCAATTGAGATTTTCAAGGCTAATGTGATATTGGTATTGGGACAGGCAAGTGCTTTTGTTTTCTTCATAGCATTGTAGCACTCTTTTCAATTGGAATGTCATTATTGTACTACACAGTGCTGTTTCAGGAGGGATGTGCTTGTGTTATAGGGCTGTAGAAAGCTCCCTATTCATTTAGTAATCCCTGATTCTTGCTATCTGTGCTGGCAAGCGTACTCTAGAATCTATATTCAGTTTGATGATGATGTTGGCTGCTGTTTCTATACCTCAGTATAAAACTGCCAATTGTCTGGGACAACCAAGCTTTTTGTCATAGTATTGTGTTATTGTCCAGGCATTTGCTTATGTAGTATCATAATTAGCTTGTATTTCTTCTTATACTGTCATAGGGTAGTGTTAATGCAGGTCCCCCAGTACAGTGCGATTATTGTTAGGTTTATCTTGACAAGTGGTATCATGAATAAACATGAAATGAAATGGTTCTGAAGATTGGTTCATTTGATTTTTTTACTGCAGGAGAAACTCTGGAAGATATTAAAAGATGCAACAAAAAATAAGCCCAACATTGATGTTGTAAAACTTCATAAATCAGAAGGTGTTGTTCCGAGAAATCCAAAGTATCGTCAAAAGACTAGAAGCTTCCGAATCAAGGTAAATATTTTTTTCTGACCATAGAATGTGGGATTGTGGGTATTCCTAAACTTGACTTTCAAAAGTAGCTATATTGAATTAAAGTAAGTCGATGTTTGATCACTTTTTTTCACATTGCTAATGCTATCTTGCAATTGAAGTAGGTTTAAGTACACGTGCATTACTAAACAGTGTAACTCACTATTTTTTTCATTTTTATAATGTTATCTTGCAATGATAGAGTTGCATTTGTTTAGTTAATGTCATCCTTCTGTTCTGCTCTGGTTTGCTAAAGCGAAATTATAACACACATTTTGCAGGAGTACTTTTATGGCATTGCGAATGATCTGGCTCCACACTCAAATGTGGTTAACTTCAGTGATGTTTCTGTTTTCAAGATTGGTAGTCATCAAGCTCCTAAGTCAGCATTGCCGATTGGTGCAGAGCCTGTGGCAGATCCTACTCGACTTGTTGCTGTTAACATAAGCACGGATATGGTCCACACAGTTCTTGCTGTTTCATACGCCAAGGAACCTGATGAAATAATTTCCAGGTGATACCAACTGCCAAATTACTGCTTATGTTTTACATCTTACTACATGCTTATAGTTTATGGTCAATACAACTTGATACCTTGTTTGCACATATAATTGGTACATCAGGCATATATAGGAAACAAAAATACATAAAGTAGGTGTACAGAATTGTGTCTTGTCTTTCAGCTGGATGAGTTTTTTCTTGCATGTTTAACATGCTTGATATTATCTGTATGCCCTAAATAACTTCTCTGAGCATCTTTTGTGGTTGTGGCCCTAGCTGGTACACATGTTGCAGCTATTGCCGACCTAAACCTGAAGAACGCATGTGACAGTTTTCAAAACTATATAACATCTTCTGTATCATATACTTTCAATTCAGTAGATATTGTCAAATTATAATATGTGCAACCCTTTTCAGTAGTTCAACCAGTGTGATTATAATCTGCACTGATTTGTGTAGTCATGCATTGGAAAATATCCTATGTGGAATACTGTTCTCTTTTATTTTTTTTGACATTGGGCAGATTGTATGGATTGGTGTGGCCTGCCTTTGTTACATCAGCCAACCAAACACTTGCTGAAATGATCTTATAGCTTTAGCCATGATAAACTTGGCTGTGTACCAAGCATTGCCCTTATTTGTCTGTGTGGTCGTAACTGCTGGATTACTATTTCTTGATTCTGCGTGACTAACTACGACTTCTCTAGTCTTTCATTACCACTAGGCAAAAACTGCAAAATTTGTAGCATCCGTTTTCTTGTAACAAACCGAGTGTACCTCTCTGGAGATGCGTTCACTTATGCCTCTTGACAATTCTGCAGCAATGTTGCCGGATTCATCCATGTGACAGATGTTGACATCCAAAGGTACACAAAGAACCAATAGAACAAACGTTTGCCTGTTTATGGATTTGTTTTTGCCCTAACTAACATGTTTCATTTCAGGAAGAAGCTCACGTACATTGCACCGTGCCCAGGGGATCTGCCAAGCAAGCTGTTAATCGCGAGCTCGTTAACTTGGTACGAGGCTTGATCAGCTCAAGGCAGAATAATGTTTAGCTAGGTTGGTCAGGTAACCAGATGGATGTGACACAGATGTAGCCCTTGTCCTGTCTCGGGGTCACGTTGAGTTCGTAGTAAACACCGTGCCCAGGGGATCTGCCAAGCAAGCTGTTAATCGCGAGCTCGTTAACTTGGTACGAGGCTTGATCAGCTCAAGGCAGAATAATGTTTAGCTAGGTTGGTCAGGTAACCAGATGGATGTGACACAGATGTAGCCCTTGTCCTGTCTCGGGGTCACGTTGAGTTCGTAGTAAACTTAAATTCACTGCTAACTGAAACATGTAACAGCAAACTTTTCACTTCGTAGCAGACTTTCTGGCTGTGAATGACTTCTTGTGGTGGTGCTCCAATGGTGTTAATCTTTGTCAGACTCTTACCGATTGGAGTACTCTGATGTGATAATCACTCCAATACGGAGTTACCGGCACGTTCGAGTTTTTGCTTGATATTAGGCTTTACAAAAATGTTCTGCATTTCATGATGCACTATGTTGATAAGGGTACCTTATTGAGAACGCATGAAATGACAGGGTAACCTGTATAGTTATAATAAGTGATAATATGAGGATTAGCAACATCTGGAAAGGCATAGTGAATGATCTCAACCACACCCATGAATTTTAAAAATTAAAATTAGTAGAGCACCCAGCTAGAAAGATCCTTGCCAACTATGAATATGAAAGAAACTCATTACAACCCACTGACCAAATTACACACAACGCAAATCAGATGGGGGTCATTGCAGAGAGCGCGAAGACACGAACTATCTTCCCATCTGTAGAGAATTTATTCGGTCATGCTATGAGCACACCAGGCATGCATCCTGTTAAGATCCCAAAAAAAATAGTAATAGGGGTGATCCTAATGCAGCTTCCCTTCACTGTCTACCAATAATACAAAATGGAAGTACATCAGGAGAAAAAAATCCAGTGCATGTAACTTTAACATCTTGTATAAAAGTTGAGAAGCAGCAACAAAATCTCCAAACAAAAGAATTGAGAGACATACAGCCCGGGTTCGAGGAACCCGTACCTAAGGACAGAAGATCTACAGACCCCGACACTGCAGAGGAGAGGAGCATCAACACAGGTGAGTTAAAATGTCAACACCACAAATTACAAAAAGTAGTCGGGAGTCTTGCGTGTCGTGTCTGGTTCAATTTGCCGAGGAGCTGGATCGAATTGGAGGAAGTTCTGATCCATATTTTCGCCAATCTCAAGAATTGCAGCCATGTTACCACAGCGGTAACAGTAGTTTGGTGCACTGAAGACCGTCACAACATTCTTGTCCTGGATGACAATCAGAAGACAGAATATCTGAATATTGCATCCAAGGCAAGCAAATTATAGTATATCATTGGTCCCTTGCAAGATACGGACATACAAAAGAGTACTGTCATGAATACAGCTGAAACATCTTCTCAGCTCATGCATATGACAACACTATCTATGATGTAGAATCTAATTACTATAATTTGCTATAAACCTCTTCAGTGAACCTGCCCATTTTGGATCTCTGAATCTGTGATCTCACACCAGTGGGCATATGAGCTGCACCAATTCGACTGACCCACACATCACACAATGGCACAAAGAGCAACATGGACAGACGTTCATCGAACAAGAAAGTTGCATTCAGATTCTAATTCACTATTATTTGATATGCCTTAGCAGTTTGTGTTAGCTCCTCCAAAAATTCACAAGAGCCAGTTAGTGGAATCATCGGTTTGCAATCAAACACACTGAAGTGCACGAAATTGTATTGAGTTCTTAAAATCATTAATAATAACTTCTATAACAAAACAGCCTGATATGCTCCCAGATTCCATGCACCTAAATATATAGTTAAGAAATGTACTTGCAATCTCGTCATAGGTACTGCAGCAATTTCCAAAGTATTTTTAAGATTTTTCAGAAGATATTATTAGGGAATGTTTACAGCTGTTTGATAAATGTGAGAAGAATTTAATTATAAAAGGTAATATTGCATTATGAAGACCTACCTGGCACCAATTAAATCCTTCCATTACAAGTTGATGTGCCCTTGAGATGAGTGATAGACCATTTGTATGGTTAAACTGTTGAGCGATATCTTGCCCAAATGTATAACCTGCTCCTCTCGGTGAAATTCCCCACCCACATCTGTCATCTGGGTCAGACCACAAAAGATCACACATGGGTCCTTCATGAGGAACCTGCAAAGCATTTAGTGAAATTTGTAACGTTACCTGACCAAAACATTTGAGAAATGAAGTGCAATTTATTCTGCAAATGCATCACAAAGTTATGAAGCCAAGAGGCCAAGAGCTAACAAATATCAGTGGTAACCTTCATAAGCACAACCTCCTAGATAATCATCTAACTGTCAAAAGAAATTTCAGAAGCAATAGGTATTTGTTCAATCATATAAAATCATCCACAGCATGACCCACATCACAAACTTGATCCAACCAAAGTTGAGCTGTAGCGCTCTACCTAGAAAACAAAATCCATTTTCAGACACTTACAAATTTGCAGCAGCAAGGAAGTGGAAGTATCATATTAAAAATATTCCTGTCAAAACTAACATAGTTCAATGGTATATCCACAATTTAGACATACTTTATAATGGTATATACACAATTTAGATATTCTTTATTATATACTCCTTAAAAAAGGTGTTGGGGCCTGGGGATAATGACGCGTTCTACACCCACCCTGATCAAGACCTTTTTTGGCTAACATATGGATATATGTGTGGGCTGCATGCAATATCCTATGTAAAAGATGCATCTTCACATACTCGCGTAGTTTTTTATTTTATGGTTGAGGGCTGTATACATCTTTTTTGGCAATTGAGCATAGTTACTATTGCATTCCACTCTTGATCTTATCAGTAAATCTAAAGCTAGCAGTGAAACCGCCACCTGATTGGTTGAGTTGTCGTCCCACTCTTTGATCAACATGTGTCACTACGCTCTTCGCCTAGCCCGCGTCCCTCACCTCGCGAGCAGCGCGGTTGTACGTCGGGCACCCCACTACCAGTACCACTACACCGCATGAACCACTGTGGCTTGGCCACCAGGGCTTTCATGGACCACTGACCTGACAAGGCGACAACTAAAGCTGAGGCTGACAATTTGTTCAATAAACTGAGTCTTAAGGTCGATTGGGCCAAATAGGCCATGCGGCTGGCTTCCGTGTTGCAGCAACACTAATTGCATAGATGGACAATGACTACCACTCAATATACACTGTTATACTCATCATATATTAATTGCTCCAAGTACTGGTTTACTACACCTGTTATTCTGATTTTTTTTTTTTGCCCTTGAAATGTTGATCTGCATTTTTATGTTTGCTACAAATGTTAATGTGAATACCTTTATCGCAATGAATGAAATAAGGGAAGTTTTCTAGCATGATTGGGAATTTTGAATAATTACAATCTCCTACATGCTAAATCAAAAATTACCCATTAAAATATCATAGAATTTTTTTTCCCGAGAAAAAATTCTATAAAATTCATAGATTGAAAAGTTGTAAACAACATACACGGGCTACAAATTGGCGGGTGCGCCAACTGGTGCGTCATTTTTCTAGTAGTATAATTATTTAGCATCTTTTGAAATGTGTGGACTCGCTGCTAGTATATGATGTACAAGGTAGGTAATGCAAACAGTAATTATCTAATTGGTTAATTCTATAGCAATGCTCTGATCCTCCAAGCAAAACAAAAATAAACATAATGGCTCATTTGGAATCTGAATAGCTTATTATTTTAATAATAGCGTAAATAGCCCAAATAGCTACAAAAATTTCAAATCACCAGAATAGTAGCACACAAGATATGGAGAAGTCAAAATTTAGGGTTACTGCAGATCAAAGGTGACTAAAGAAACAATCGCTCATCAAGATAGTAGCACTGCTGCGCACCTCTTGTATACGATCAAGAGCACGGATGTTATCTAAAGTATCCAATGATGGAGACAGACCACCATGAAGGCAGAACACCTGTAAAATGGGTGATTCACATGTCAGGCATATATTGGGTAAGCCTATATCAGTTCAACCACAATTAGTCAAGTAACAAACCTGGTTTTCTATAAGAGCTGTGAGAGGCAAATAATCAAACAAGTCCGTAAAGTACTTCCATACATTTGCATTTCCATACTTTCTCAAGCATTCATCGTAGAAGCCGTACCTGTAGCAAAATAGTAATTGTCATGAACTACGTTGTAGCTGTACATGGGGATAACCCATTGAAGAATTATCTGTTGGGTGCAACGGAAATATTGAAACAAGAACATTTTTTTCAGCATTCAATCATTTAGAAAATTGCATAAAGAAATAGCTAGAAAAAAAAACCCATGAGGCATAATGGCAATAAAATTACAATTCAATTAAGTAGCATATGTGCTGTAATAAATCACAAATTTGTGCCAATAAGGTGAATACAGAAGGACATATCTAGCTTGAGGTTCTAATGTCAAAAAAATATGAAATGACAAAATGGTTGGCACAGCATTAAAAAAAAAGTAGTTTGTTACAGGTCAGCATAGAGGCAAACATTATGAATAAGCTATTTTTGGAAAGTAAATCAGCCAACATGTTTAAGATTCTCATTGGGCTCTCCAATTTTGAGGTGTTAGCACTAATAACTAGAGTCCTAATCAAAAAGCAAGTTGCTTTCTGGATTTCACAAAAATAATATCCTAGAATATTGATGTGTAATAATCCATCTCCAGCTTAGTCTATTTACACAGTTAATTGAGGATCAAATTGGTTATAAAAGATCACATATTGAATGTTTGCCACTTTTTAGTTGTTGCAACTTACAATTGTATAACTAACTTAAAATGAAGTACGAAAATATGTGGGGGGGAAAATCCAAATCTAGGACGTATACTCACACTTGAGTGATTTGTCTGCTCTCATGATTTCCTCTCAATATTGTAATTCGATCTCTGTAGCGGACTTTCAAAGCCACTAACAGCGAAACAGTCTCCACTGAGTAGTAGCCACGGTCTGCAATAACAGCCATATGATAAACTTTATCCACATTAGGAAAGCTAACCACAATAGAAATGCGAACAAAACTACAGATAGAAACAAACACGGGCGTGAAAAGAATTACACATCACCTAGGCACAAAAATGAATGGATCACCTTTACATCATTCCATAAAATGACTAACATAAGATATCAGCACATATATATACTTCAAGGGAAATCAGCATCTCCTAGTCCTACTAAATAAGGATAAAGCACTTATCACAGAAAGCAAAGATCAATACATCAAAGAGCCCTGTTCCGGAAGCACATTCCTACTATTCTTCTAGTTGTCGTCTCCCGATATCAATTAATGAGAATTCTTCATGATAGCCACAACAGCTTATAAAACCCACTAAATATGGTACCCAAAAGGCAAGGATTCAAGTAGGATTCTCGCAAGCTCGGCCAAACCCAACACATAACCACCACAAATCGCACGAGAAGAACAAAAGAACACTACAAAAGGCTACATATTAGTCCCAGCTCATTATCCCAAGATTCTTGCCACGCTATAACCACCAGCCCGCTCAATTCCATCTCAGGATCTAAAAACCCCATCTTTCACCGAACCAATCCCCACAGATCGACCGAATCGAGCGCGCGAGGCGACAAGAAGGAGGTGGAGCCACGCGGGAGAGGACTGGGGGGACTCACCGACGTAGTCGCCCATGAAGAGGTAGTTGGTGTCGGGCGCCTCGCCGCCGATGCGGAAGAGCTCGATGAGGTCGTAGAACTGGCCATGGATGTCGCCGCAGACGGTGACGGGGCACCGCACGGGCTGCACGTTCCACTCCTCCATGAGGATGGCCTTCGCCTGCTCGCACAGCGCCTTCACCTCGCCCTCCGCCAGGTGCTTGCACTCCCGCAGCTGCGCGATCTGCCGGTCCAGATCCCCGTGCGACAGCATCTCGCGCCGCTTCCGTCCCCTCCCGCCCGCCGCGGAGTCAAGAAGGGGGGGCTCCGGGTCCCGGCCGCGCGCGCGGGGGGGCTCGCTCGCCGGCGAGGAGGGGGGAGGGGCGCGGGTGGCTAGGCTGGTGGGGGTAGGGTTTGCGGGGGATCGGGGGAGGGGGAGGAGGTGGAGCTCATGCCTCCATTTCTTTTCCTCTGATTTGTTTTATACGGAGCCAGATTTTTTTTTCCTTTTTTTTTCTCTTCGAACACTTGGAGGCGTGTACAGGTACAGGACGACCAAGCACTGGCTTGTCTTGGAGTTTAGCGGTTATGGAAGGGTCAAAGTGTAATTATGTGATGTTGCACAAGTCATCTGGTCAAAGTCGATGGCTAGTTTCTTTTGGAGTTTTGCAAGAAATCTTTTTTAGAATTATTTACTTATTTTTAAGCGAAGCTTTTGATAATAACCTGTTCTTAAATATAAATATTTTGGTCATGTTATCTCAGGTGGCACAACAAAATCCTTTCCTACAGTATTATTTTTAAGCCATGTAATAACAATATCATACCGGATCAAAATTAGGTATCCAAGTATATATAGCTAAAAATAGGTTTTGAGAGGGTGACTACTAAAATTGTGTTAAAAGGTAAAAAAAAATAGTATATAATTATGTGTATATAGTGTTGGGCTTTCTTTTGAACATGCAATTTTTCGAGGGTCAAAAAAATCATGCACCTAAATAAACGCTATTGTACTAGCTTGAGTCATTTTTGTGATTATTATTTTCTACGATTTCGGGGTTCTGTAGCTACTTTATCATATTCATTTTAGATTATGGAAAGTTAATATAGCAAGAATTCTTCGTGCTTAACATTTTCGATAAGAAAAGAATATGGCACGATGCGACATATCCTCACCTGCCAAAGAAGACCTAGCCATGCAGGTCTGCAGGCAGCCAGGCACAGCCGCCAAGCAGTGGTGAGCACTGACATCAACCTTAGTCAAAGGACAAATTTGGTAGATATATTCTATAACATACAGGTAAGGAATATAGGTGGAACGGATACGTGGACCTGTTTTATTTACATCATTAAGCAGATGATTATCACATATTATCAATTTAATTATAAAAATAAATTAAATATTTTAAAAAATAAACTTAGCAAATATCTAAAACAAGTGGTCTAAGCATTTCAAGAAATATTTGAGAAAACAAGAAATATTTAAGAAAATATATTTTTCGAAGCATAAAGCAAATAAGTTGTTTATTTGTTTATACAATAACATAGAATTGCTCGAGAGTGGCCTGCGTCTATAGCTCATATAATTGGTTCGAACATCCTTCCGTCATGTCATATGTGAAGCTCTTTGTTGCTTTCAACCTGTGGCTTTCATTTTCCTCAAAAAAAAAAAAGAACTGGAAACTTTCATGGAACTAATTACCATTTATGAAACAAAGATCCCTACGAAAAATTAGCGGTTTGCCATCTAAAGGAAAAAAAACAAAATGTTTTTTTGGATGAAGGGGGACGACACAGAATGACTTAGAATTCAACTGGTTTTAAGTAGGGGTAAAAACGGGTCAGGTATTTCTCGCCTGCCCGCCTGCCCGTCCATATTTAAACGGGATAAATTCGGGTCATATATTCGGGTACCCGGGTGATTATTCGGATATCGGATCCGAAAACGGGTATTTTTATATGGATATGGGTTCGGGTTTGGGAAGACGGTATCCGACGGATACGGATTATCCGGGTATAAAAACGGATATTATCCGGTAAGAAATTCGGATATTACCCATATGCGATAAATATATCTTTTATTCTTTTATTTTGACTGTGTGTTTATACCTCTAATTTGAATATGGTTATGTGATTTTACAAATACTATGTCGTTATGTCCTAAGATTCTAATATACTTACATTATGGATGTATAGAATGGTTGCGTTGCTATTATCTTGTGGTATTAAATGATTGTTGTATTGACTTGATATCCGAATAAATATTTATATCCGATATTGTTCGTATCCGTCTCGGTAAGTATTTGTTCCATATTTATATCCGATATTATCCGTTTTTTATCCGTATTCGATAATATCCGTATCCGATCCGGTTCCGGATAGAAAATGTGGGTTAGGATATGGGAAGGATGAGATCCGACCGTATCCGACCCGTTTTTACCCCTAGTTTTGAGTAATGGTACCCATACAGATGGAATGTATGCTATTCCTATATATACTCACATTAAATGGCCTCTAATATATTTTCAATGTCTATTGCCAATCCTAACTGGGAAGACTAAGGTCTGAATGTTCTGATATTATCTGACGGTGTTTTATCCACATATAAAATATTTCAGATGTTTCACTACTCGATGTAAAATATTTCAACAAAATTTCATATGTTTCAATCATTAAGTGAAAAATATTTTAGATGCTTTTCTTGCTTTGCTAAAATGTGAAACACGGTAAAATTGCTCGTTGAAATATTCTGCTCTCGTGTATAAAACATTGAATTATAATGATTGAAACATATATTTTTCTTTCATTAAAATATAATCAACTGTTTTTTGTAAAGATTTAATTACAACAATACAAATGTATAATCGGATCGCAAATCAGATAAATAGTTTAGGAGAAAAAACCATTTAAAGTTTGATAAAATGTTGCATGCATGCAAGTAAAGGTGCGTGCGTATGTGTGTCTACCGGCGTCCAATCACATGGCTCGCATCAGATGCCCGGGGCATAGCATTCTCTAATGCTAACACATCGTGTATATTGGGAACCCTGGGTTAAGAAAGCAACTACTCACATTTACACAATAAATTTGTTACAAGCATGGCATCATGTGTGCTACCATCATGCAGAAATCTGAAAATGAAATATGTCGGAATTGCATGCTTGAGAAAAAACCAAAACCTAAAATTTTGCCATATATACATGCTCCTATGTACGGCCTTTGTTAAACTCTACTTATAACTTTTCTAAAACACATGAATTTCATATAAAGCTTCAATTTTCTATAAAATTCTGATAAAATTTCAATTACATTCCTTTGGAACATATGCTTTTTTTGGAGAAGTTTCACAAGATTTTAGCAGCTTTCTATAAAAATCCTATAAAATTTTTGTATTGCATGCCAGCCCTTATCTCAAATCTTTAAGGCCATGGTTTAAAACTACGGAACACAATTTTGGAAATTTTGAATTTTTTTTTGCGATTTTCGCCCCCCACCCCCCGGGCAAAAAAAAAAATCTCGCCTGACATTTCCATTTTTGTTCAATTCTTTTATGAATTTAGCCAAAATTTGCCTGCGCGACGATAGAAAGGGCTATAGATGTCCAAACGGGCCGTGCCTTGTCGGGCCGGCCCGAATAGCCGTGCCGTGCCTAGGCCGGTGGTGCGGCACGGTGGGCCGGCACGGCATGGCAAGGGGCATGGGCCCGTACGGCCCGCCCGGAGGGCGGCGGCGGATGCTGCGCCGCCGCGGCCTCCGTCTGCGGCCGGCGGAGGCCGAGGCAGGCGTCAGCGGCCAGGAGGCTGCCGGCGCGGGAGGCGGCCGAGACCAGGGAGGCGCCCGGGCGCAGAGGCTGCGACGGAAGCCGAGGCAGCAACCGGAAGTAGCCGGGCCAGCGCGGAGGAGGGCGTCGGCCGGGAGGAGGCGGAGGAGCCGAGGAGGCGGAGGAGCGGCGGGAGGAGGCGGGCCGGCGCGGGAGGAGGCGGAGGAGCGGCGGGAGGAGGCGGGGCAGCGCGGGAGAGAGGCGGAGGAGCGGCAGGAGGAGGCAGGCTGGCGCGGAGGAGCGGCGGGAGGAGGCGGAGGAGTCGAGGAGGCGGAGGAGCGGCGGGAGGAAGCAGGCCGGCGGGGGAGGAGGCAGAGGAGCGGCAGGGGAGGAGGCGGAGGAGCGGAGAGGAGCTGAGGAGGCGAGTAGAGTAGACGACCGTTGCACTGCAGTGCACATCTGCCCGTTGTGACTGCAGATGACCGTTTGCTGTAGTGTTCAGCCGTGTTGGCCCAGTAGAAAATTAACACGTGTCCTAACGGTCTGGAATAACGGCTAGATTTTGAATCTAGCCGTTGCAGGACCAAAAAAATCCGAAAAAATATGAGAAAAATTCGAAAAATTATGAAATTTTTTCCTATAAATAGAGGAACCCCGAGACATATTTTTGCTCATCCAAATCTCCCAATCTCTCCTCTTGTGCTCTATTCTCCTCTCTTTTGCTCCCTTTGCTCAAAATTTTTGATTTAGACAAAATTTTGTCTAAAATTCAAAAATTTCCCACATTCTCATAGCTAAGAGCAGCAGCCTCCGGTGCTCCTGCAAGGTAAAAAAATCCTAAATTTTCTTATTTGTTCCTACTATTTTTTAAATACTAATTTTCTCTATTTATATTGCAGGATGGATCCGAACTACCCGACGTTCCAACTGAGCGACTTCGACCCGAGCTATTTGTCGATGTCGCAAGGAGACGACTCCGGGTCGGCTCCTACACCGCAAGTACATCCGGAGGAAATACATGCGGCTTCAGAAGGATCCGGAACAGCGAGCGGGAGCCTATCAACGGCAACCGGCTCAAAGAGATCAAGAAGTTTCTCTGCCTGGCAACATTTTGATGAGATCAAGGAGACCGCCGCGGATGGAAGGGAGGTAACTTACGCGAAATGTAAAATTTGTAAGACTAAACTCTCTGGAAAATCTTCTGGTGGAACAGGGCATTTGAGGCGGCATGCTGAGGCGTGTGCGAAGAAGCACGGTTACCAACTAAGACAACAGCAACTGGTACTCAATCCGGACGGTACGGTACGTTCATGGGAGTATAATCCTCAAGTAGCACGAGATTGCCTTACCCGTTTAATTGCTAGACAGGATCTACCCCTAAACTTTAGTGAGTCTCCTGCATTTGAGACTTCCATTAAAACTGCTCATAATTCTAGGTTTCAAGCTGTTAGTAGTGAAACTACAACCCGGGACTTGGTGAATGTTACAACTAAGGCCGGGATAGTATTAAACAATTATTTGCTACTTGCACATTTTCTATTAGTATCATATCTGATATTTGGAGTGGTAGAGCTAAGGAAGACTATATTAGTATAGTTGCTCATTATGTTGATGATGAATGGGAACTACAAAAAAGGGTATTAACTTTAAAATTAATTGATGTTTCACACAATGCAGAAAAATATTGCTGAACAAATTTCTAGAGTTTATGAGGATTTTGGCATTACAAATAAAATATTTGCAGTAACTCTAGATTATGCAGCTGCAAATTCCAGAGCAATGGAAATTTTGCAGCCTTTATTCAATGTTTATGCCGAATCATTTCTTTTACGTCAACGTTGTACTTGCCTGTTATTAATCTTATAGTTAAATCCGGTTTTAAAAGAGTAACTGTATATCTCGATTCTATCCGTGAAGCCATAACATGGCTGAATGGTTCTAATCCTTGACTTTCGACCTTCAAGCGATTTTGCATCGCTTCGGACAAGCGTCCACGCAAGTTCCAAACGGATGCAGAGCATCGGTGGAACTCGACTTATTTGATGTTGAGACATATCTTGCCTTACAAAGATATACTAACTGTTTTCTTGCAGTCCAAGAATGTTATTACCAGTGACGGGCAACCGTTACTGACAGAACAGTCTTGGCTTGTTATAGAAAGGTTTTATTACTTTCTTGAAATATTTTATGATGCAACTGTTACTTTGTCTAGTGTTTACTATCCAACTTCTAATTTAATTTTGCATAAAATTTTTGAGATTCCCACTTTATTAAAAGAATATGAAGATGGCCAACTACTAGGATTTGCAGTATTTCACATGAAACAAAAATATCTTAAATACTGGAGAGACATTCCATACTCGTATGCTTTTGCATTTATTCATAATCCTAGGAGTAAAATACGGGGGTTTCTAAATATTTTGAATCTTATTGGGGATGCAATGAATATTGATTACACTAACTACTATTCTGATTCTAAGACAAAATTGTATGAAGTATTTCGAAAGTATGAAACTAAGTTTCAGGGAGTTCGCGTGCAAAGAGCCCCACCCGTCCCTGTCCCAAGTAAGAAGAAATTACAGTGTGGCCGAATTTGGGGTGGTTCCTCTTCTTCTTCAAGCACCGGTGGTGGAAGTTCGGCCGCAGCAAGTTCTACACACGCTTCGCTTGAAGCTCTTGAGCTGTTCACCTATTTGGACAGCGACTCGATCAACCAGGAAGATCTCAATGTTCTTCAATGGTGGAATGATCACAAGACCCAATATCCCGTGCTCTCAAAGCTAGCACGGGATGTGTTCACGGTGCCTGTGTCTACGGTATCATCCGAATCGGCCTTCAGTCTTTGTGGAAGAATTGTTGAGGAGAGAAGAAGAAATCTCTGCAGTGAGGTGTTAGAAATGCTACTTACGGTTAAAGACTGGGAGCTAGCTAAGGAATGTGCCCAACACACCACGGAGAACCAAGATTTGGCTGAGCAGTTCGAAAATCTTTACCTACATAATGAGGAACTACAGTAATCTTTTTTATTTTTGAGTATTGACCTTTAACTGTACTCTTTTTTCTTTATCATGGTTTTCTCAAAATTGAGTTTTTACATGACAGAGTTTTTAATGAGACAGTTATGTAATATCAAAATCAACAAAGGTCGTTGCACAATTTTTCTCTATATTTATGTAGAAATTAAATTACATAACCATATGTTCTTCTATTTTGCTTGTTTATATTAAATACTCATATTTTTTTTACTCATCTCAGATAATATTTTTATTTTTTTCATAATTCTTTACGACTCCTCTAATTTTTTAAGTCTTTTTTTTCCTTTTTTAGTCATCTCTCACTCTCAGTCACTCTCTACTCAGTCGGGAGTCGGCGCAGGCAGGGAGGCGGCAGAGGGCGGGGGCAGAGGAGGGCGGCCTCGGGGGGCGGCGGCACGCGGCGGAGTGGGCGGCGGCGGAGGGCGGCGCCAGGGGGCGGAGGCCGGGGAGGAGGCGGAGGAGCCGAGGAGGCCGAGGTGTCGAGGAGGCCGGGAGGAGGCCGAGGCGGCGGGAGGAGGCGGAGGAGCCGAGGAGGCCGGGAGGAGGCCGAGACGGCGGGAGGCGACGGAGGGGGCGGCGGCGGAGGCCGGGGAGGCGCGTGCGGGAGGCGGCGGCGGAGGGGGCGGCACGCAGGCGGCGGTGGAGAGCGGCGGCAGGCGGCGGAGGCCGGGGACGCCGGACTCGCGGCGGCAGGCGTCGGCGGACCGGGCACGGTGGGCCGCCGACGGGCCGTGCCGGCACGGCACGACCCACGACCTCGGCGTGCCGGAATTTTTTTTATTTTTATATTTATTTAATAAAATATTTACAAAACTACATTTTCATTTCAAAAATTTACAAAAATATACTCCCGCCGCCCTCTAGGAGGGCGGTATCTCTAAAATCGCCCTCCCAGAGGGCGATATGATGACGTGGCTGACGGCCGTTGGCCGGTGGCCCACGGCCGTCAGCCATTTTGCAGGCGACCCCCCGGCCACACAAAAACCGCCCTCTAAGAGGGCGGCAAGGGGGCCGCTTGTAAAAAATCCGGCCGGGGGACTGGATTTTTACAGGCGGCCCCCTTGCCGCTCTCTCAGAGGGCGGTTTTTGGGTGGCTAGGGGGCCGCCTGTAAAAATCCGGCCGAGGGGACTGGATTTTTACAGGCGGCCCCCTTGCCGCCCTCTTAGAGGGCGGTTTTTGTGTGGCTGGGGGCCGCTCGTAAAATAGCCGTGTCACAGTATATAGTCCGGACCGTCCGGATAGGATTCGGACGGTCCGGACTGTACAAATTGTTGTAACACGCGCTACGTACCTTAAAACAGTCATAACTTTTACATATGGTCTCGGAATTGGGCAAATAAGTACTTTGCGGACATCTACAAAAAATTTTACATCCGCTTCTCCCCCACTTTGTCGGGTTTGTCCGAAAATTTTTTGCGAAATTCGGCCGGGAAGATTAAGTTTTCGAGGTCCGAAGTTTCAGCACGCTTTTTAAAGCACGCTCACAATTTTCTACAGGCCACATCTTACATCGGTTTGAGTTGCACCTTCACGAGGTTTTGCTATTTTCGAGTTTCTAGTTGAGAAAAAAATATCAAAAAAAAAATAAAGTGGCTATTTTGTAGGTGGCCCCCTGGCTGCCTAAAAACCGCCCTCCCAGAGGGCGGCAAGGGGGCCGCCTGAAAAAATCCGGCCGGAGGGCGGTTTTTGGGTAACCAGGGGGGCCGCCTGCAAAATGGCGGACGGCCGTGGGCCGCCGGCCAATGGCCGTCAGCCACGTCATCATATCGCCCTCTGGGAGGGCGATTTCAGAGATACCGCCCTCCCAGAGGGCGGCGGGAGTATATTTTTGTAAATTTTTGAAATGAAAATGTAGTTTTGTAAATATTTTATTAAATAAATATAAAAATAAAAAAAATTCGACGTGCCGTGCCTGAGCCGGGGGAGGCACGCGGGCCGGCATGTCCCGCTACAGGAACCGTGCCTACACGGACCATGCCGTAGCGGGCCGTGCCGGCCCGGTCCGCCCGTTTGGCCACATATAGAAAGGGCCAAACCAGCAGCACAACACCAGCAGTCTGTCCAACACCGCGTCACCCGCCCTCGCCACGACGCCAACTCCGGAGCTGGCAGGGGAGCCATGCCGCCGCCGTCAAAGAATGGCAGGCACGCTCCCGCGGGCCGGCCGCCTCCGGCCCAGCCTAGGCGCCGGATGGCGAGCCGGGACGCGGCGGAGCGCGCGGCTTTCTTCGCCCGGCGCGAGGCGGCCGCGGTGCTCCGCCGCGTGCTCCGCGGCGACGCCTCCAGGCGCGCCGCCGGTTCCATCAAGTCGCTCGTGTACTCCCCCTCCGTCCGCAACAAGCGCGCCACCTTCGCCCTCGTCTGCCAGACCCTCAAGTGTAAGCCCTCCCCTGCTGCGCTCCTTGGCTTTTGCGTGCAAGGTGTTCGATGGAATGCCAGTGCCGAGCTGTGTTGCTGCGTCTTCTCAACTTGGATATGTCATCCTACGTATCGCATGGAATGGTTGCGTGGGAATGTGCGCATGGAATGATTGTGTGGGAATGTGCTATAAGTGTTTGTGCCAGTGTTTGTCATGTCATCGTATAGTACTTTTTTAGGGAATATGTCATCGTATAGTATAACTGTTCTACTCATTTGTTTGTCATGTCAACCTATAGTATAACTGTAGAAATCGCAACTTGCATTATTCTTAATTCCTATGTAGTTATGTGCCATCATGTTTTGTATTGGTTGCTCTTTCACGTTGCAAAATGCAAGAGTTTTTTTTTCTGTAAACATCAGAGACAAGCTCACTCTATAGGCTCCTAGCTGCTAGCACATATATGTGGTCTATTTAAGAAGTAAAAAATTAGTATGCTGATGCCGCTGGAGTTTCTCCATGTAGTTGGAAACTTTCATATTTAATCTAGATCATATATCTTGGTACTTGGAATCATAAATATCATTATAGTGTTGCTCACTGAACTTTGTTAAAAATGTCAACTGATAGATAACCTACACTGTTATATTTTTTTCCCATCTGAATGGTGGTTGAAGGCTGAGAAATATAGGTTGCTTGAAAAAATAATTTGGTATACTGTGCACTTAAGAAAAACTCATTTTTTGTGTTTTTCTGTGTTCACTCCCCCCTCATGTTGCTTTATTTCCTTCTATCAGATCTTCCAATTCTTAAGGAGGTTTTAGCATCAAGTGGAGTACTAACCAGTAAATGGAAGGTCAGCCAGATGCTTCATATGGTGTGATGGAATTATGAATCACTGTACACTATTGTTATCTGTGTGGTGTTCACATATTGGCTTTAGATATGCCTCTTTAAGTTGCAACATAGAATACCTGCACGCTGCGAAACATGAACTGACCTTTTTTTTTTTTCAACTTGCAGAAACAGGAAGAATTAATTTATGTGACTGCCTATGACATTCTCTTTGGTCAGGTTTGTCAGTTACTCAACCCTTTAGATTGAAAAAATTGCTTGCACAGTCTGTGCATTTGGTTTGTTTAACCTTTCAGTTGTGGAGTTCAAATCTTGTACTTTTGGTCTTTGGAGTAGCTAGTTATCTACAAAAGGGTTAAACTTTTGGTCTGAACTTGATTACATAATACATGTCATTGAAGCTCACTAGTTATTTTATTTCTCTTCTCCCTATTGAAAGAAACACTAACATGAAATGATATTTGCAGGAAACAGCAGCTTCCGGATCTGTTGAGCAGTTAATTATGTTACATAAAGATACTATTATGGATGCTCTTGAGAAAATGTGTCTTAGAAGGAAGGTTCATAGTGTTGAAGACTTAGTAAGCAAGAAAAGTACAGGTACTTCTCTCTGCTCTGTTTCTTTTATAGCATGTCATTCACTATTCCTGTTTATATGATTACTTCTAACTTCTTCTCTCAGCTATCTAATTATCTTGACCTTCCAAAATCAAATGCATTTATTTGACGTTTATTTTTTTTTGTAGCAGTTAAGAAAAAGTGCTAGCCTGTAATGAAGTATGTACTGAGACCTGTATAATTAGAATGCTACAAACTTACACTTGCATATGCAGAGTATCTCAGTTCATTTTTTGTTGATACTTAATATCCACTGTTCATGTAATGTTTCATATAGAAGGTAGCTTCTGAGTTCACTTCCTCATGTCCATATACAATTGAGTTGTTATGATAATTGACATATTATGGCTGGCTCTCTGTAACCTGCTTATTTTATTTTAAGCAATACCCTCGCAAATAATAGTTAACAAACACCAGTCGCATTTGCACCTGGAAAACTGACTTGATTTTCAAAATTATGATCTTAACAACGTTTGAAAATAAGTGTATTAATTTGTATTCCGCATTTGATTCGGTTTCTACATATCAATTATATATGGTCCTCACTAGGCTTAAATCAGATGCTAATAGAGGAATTTATATTCATACAAGCTGCTCACTGACCCTTTCTTCAGTCAAACCAAAACCCAGATTTCTTCGTGTTAACACACTCAGGACCACTACAGATTCTGTCATTGAAGAACTGAACAAAATTCACAAGGTACTTCATCCATCTTCATGTTAGCAAGCTTGTTGATGTACGTAACAGCCCTCTTGCTCAGCAATCCTTGATACCTACTGCTGTAAATGCAACCTTACTTTCAAATTGTACTACTTGTGAGACTTGACTAATTAACTCAGTGTTGAGTAGGTTGATAAAGACGATGTGGTTCCGGACATGTTGGTGCTCCTGCCTGGAACTGATTTGCATAACCATCATTTGGTCACAGATGGAAAAGTGTTTTTGCAGGTGAAGAGTCTTGTGTTTCTGTGGCATTTACTCTTGAATGATCTATGAATAATACTGCATTTTTCCTCACCTGTACCTGTTTTCACAGGGGAAAGCAAGTTGTATGGTGGCAGTTGCATTGTGCCCTAAGCCAGGCTGGAAGGTAGCATTCGATCTCGCCGGCTAAAATTTCATTAATATTTGTGATTGTCTTGAGAATATTTGCAGCCAAATAAATAGAAATTGCTTCTTTTATCAAATGAGGGATATGATTTTACATAATAAGATATTAATATCATCTGAATTACAGTATTGCCTATATTACACATAGCAAGAAATACTCCGTTGCATCTTGATTACTATGGCACAGATTTTTGGTGATGCTGGAATTGCTGGTATGAATTGGCCATACAAAATAATAGTACTTATGTGTTTAATTAACACCAATATACTATTTCTGACTTTGCAAACAAGAAATCTATGCTTTTCTTTTGTTTTCTTCTTTTAATTTTGTCATGGATTTGGAAAAAATGTAGCATCACGATTTCCAGTCAAACAATCAAGATTACTTTGATTGTATTGCTTTTTAGTTACATCATGTTAAATCATTAATTTCTGCTTGAACGTTAAACTTAGGTTATTGATGCATGTGCGGCTCCAGGGAACAAAACAGTCCATCTTGCTGCACTCATGAATGGAGAGGGGAGTATTATAGCTTGCGAACTTAACAAAGAGAGGACCAAGACTTTGCAACATACTATCCAAAGATCCGGAGCAAACAGTATCCTCTCTTTAAGTCTCTGGCTTTAATGACTTTGGTTTGGTAGTGTATTTTTGTACATTGTTTGCCTGCTAACACATCCTTCTCACCTTACTTTTAGTTGAACCTAGATCAAATTTAATGCTGCAAGTTTGCATGGTTTCTTCTGTAACTAAAATACCTGATGTTCTTTTTGGACCGTCAGTATAGCTTGTTCTGAAGGACTTTCCAGATATGCTACTTAAGTTGATGATTTTAGACATGCCGCCTCCTGTAGATTGAGGTGTTAATTGCTTTGTAGAAAACATACTATAACCTCCTACGTGCGGCTTAACTTTGATACGTTTTCTCTAGTTATATCTATACTCCTTTAAAAAAGAGATAATCTACTATGTACCACTGACTTTGGCTCAGTTCCACAATCTACCACCGACTTTGTTCAGTTCCATAATATGCCATCGCCTTTTGCTTAACTTCTATGATTTACCATCGCCATCTAGATAGCCTCCGTCTGTACTGTACAATTTTGCCCTAGTGACTGAAATACCCCTGCGCGAAGGGCTTATATAATCATGTATGATCAGAGAAGAATATGAGCTGGGGAACTTCTACTAGTTTACAATCTGATGATTCAGAATTTTCAGCCAAATTTTGGAAGTTTTCATCCTAGGGGTATTTTGGTCATTAGGAGAAAATTGTACATTACAAACAGAGGCTAATTGGACGGTGATGGTAAATCATAGAAGTTAAGCAAAATGCAATGACATATTATGGAACTGAATGAAGTTAGTGGCAAATTGTGGAACTGGACCAAAGTCAGTGGTACACAATAGATTCTCTCTTTAAAAAAATGTAGTGCTGCTGGCAGTGAATCTGCCACCCCATCTACCCCCATTGTAATTTTGCAAATTACCCCTTGAACTTTTTAATATTAAGAAACAATCAAATCTAAATGGATACACATATAAAATTAAATTAAGGTGAATATTCCATATAGAGTTGTGGCGGCAGACTCTAGAGTCCAAAGGTTTTAGACTCAGCAGAACTAAAACCGAATATATGGCATGTGACTTCGGCACTGCTAGACATGAGGAGAGGGATGTTAGTTTGGATGGTCAAATAGTACCCAAGAAGGATACCTTTCGATATTTGGGATCAATGCTACAGAGAGATGGAGATATCGATGAAGATGTTAGCCATAGAATCAAAGCGGGGTGGATGAAGTGGCGTCAAGCATCGGGTATTCTCTGTGACAAGAGGGTACCACAGAAGCTAAAAGGCAAGTTCTATAGAACGGCGATTAGACTGGCAATGTTGTATGGTGCAGAATGTTGGCCTACAAAAAGACGACATGTTCAGCAGTTGAGTGTTGCGGAAATGCGTATGCTATGTTGGATTTGTGGTCATACAAGAATGGATCGAGTCCGGAACGATGATATACGTGATAGGCTAGGGGTAGCACCAATTGAAGAGAAGCTTGTCCAACACCGGTTGAGATGGTTTGGACATGTCCAGTGGAGACCTCCAGAGGCACCAGTGCATAGTGGAATCTTAAGGCGCGACAGTGATGTTAGGAGAGGCAGGGGAAGACCAAAATTGACGTGGGAGGAGGCAATAAAAAGGGACTTGAAAGGATGGAATATACCCAAGGATTTGTCTTTGAATAGGTCTGCTTGGAAAGCAGCCATTTACGTGCTTGAACCTTGTTTTGCGGCTCCTGTTGGGTTTCAACTCTAGCCTACCCCAACTTGCTTGGGATTGAAAGGCTTTGTTGTTGTTGTTGTTGTTGATTATGTTAGTGATCATAAATTCTCTTCATGATATGTAGTTTTTTTCTAAGTTTATGTGTATTTGTACTTATGCACTACACATTGTCTGTTATGTCTTACAAAGTTCATGACATGATATGGCAGTCAACTTTCCTTGACCGATTGTGTAGATATTGAAACAATCAACGGTGATTTTTTGGATATCGATAGCAATGATCCATCATATGCCGAGGTTTGTAGGAGATATTGATAAATACTTTAGACATCTTGTAGCCTTTTGTTTGCCTCGTAGCAAAGCTATCCCTAATTTTGTGTGTTTCAATGTGATGATGATTGCTGCAGGTCCGAGCTATTCTATTAGATCCCTCGTGCTCTGGTTCTGGAATCTCTACAGAGAGACTTGACCATTTGCTCCCTTCACACTCCAGAGGTAACTACAGGCTGATAACTTGTTAGGTAGCAGGTCCTGCATCGTGCGGTCTTCGTTCTTGAAAAAGAAAGTTCTGTACGGTGTATATTCATACCTTGTTCAATTAAAAACCTTTCTGCATGGTTTGTGATGAGCTTAGTATTTACTGAGTGCAATGTATGTGCTTGCCACGTTGATGTGCATCGTATCCTTGCCTTCATGGAATTTTCGAGGGGAACATTACACTCAATGAAATCTTGATATGCAGGTGATCAGGATGATGCAAGTACAAGTTCAAGGATAAGGAAACTCTCCGCTTTTCAGAGGAAAGCACTCTCTCATGCTCTATCATGCAAGTCCCTACTCTATACTCTTGTGTCCAATGTGTACATGTCAATGGACAACGCCTGCAAAATCTGAAACTTCCCTTCACCTTTGCCCAGTCCCCTCTGTGGAGAGAGTGGTCTACAGCACCTGCTCAATCCACCAGGCAGAGAACGAGGACGTCGTGAACTCCGTCCTGCCACTGGCGTCATCGCTCGGGTTCGAGCTTGCTACTCCATTCCCCCAATGGCGCCGCCGCGGCCTCCCGGTCTTTGAAGGATGTAGGTTTTCTGTACCACAAATGTGAATCATGGCCAGTCTGGATGACAATCCATTGGCGAGAAAAAAAAGAAACCTATAGAGCTTCATGGCTTTGCCTTTGTGCAGCTGAGCATTTGCTTCGTACGGACCCAGAGGACGGCCTGGAGGGCTTCTTCATAGCATTGTTCGTGAGGAAAGCAGCAGCTGATGCTGCAAAGCCAAGCAATGGTGGCTTGGGAGTGAGCAAACAGGTTCGTAGGAGGCGAAGCGGGCTCATGGCGTTCAGCTCATTGAGACTGTCCAGGATGATGCTCTGCTCTACCCGGGGTGTCTGGGGAAGATGATGCTTTAGGATCTCTTGGATGTTTCTTGGTAACAAGCTGAATGAAACTGGTGTTGAACTGGTAAATTTTGTTTTAAAATGCTTAGACGAGTTTTTTTTGTTAATGTGGACGCAATGATATCTCATAGCTACCAATCCACATCAGATTTTATTAAAAGACCAAACTGCATTCCATTTTCATAGCTACCAAGCCATATCAGATACATAAGCATAATGATGTGTAGTTTTAGTAATACTAATACCACACACTCTTCACTAACTAGACCAAAGCAGAACGCAGACTTTCCAGTATCATTATTCGCTCACACCACATCGTGATGACAACGACGCACGTACGGTTCGCTTACTTGCCCTTGGGCTCGCCGCCGCCTACCACCTTGACCTCGACGACGCGCGGCTTCTTGGGCTCCGGCGGCGGCTTCTTCTGGACGGTGACGGTGAGCACGCCGTCCTTGTACTCGGCGCGGACGCTGTCGAGGTCGGCGCTGTCCGGCAGCGGGAACTTCCTCATGAACTTGCCCATCCGCCGCTCCATCCTCAGGTACTTCACCCCAGCGCCGTCGACCGCCGCCTTGCCTTCGCCGCCGTCGGCGCCATCGTCGGCGGGACGCTTGCGCTCGCCGCTGATGGTGAGCACGTTGCCCTCCTCGACCTGGACCTTGACGTCGGCGGGGCTGACGCCGGGCATGTCGACGGCCAGCACGAGCGCGCCGGAGGGGAGCTCCTTGACGTCCATGGGGGTGTTGGCCATGGCGCGGCGGTCGCGCACGTAGGCCCGCGTCGGCGGGTTGAGCTGCCGCTCCAGCTCGTCGGGGAGGTCCAGCAGCTGGTGCATCGCCGCCGACCAACGAGAACTCCATGGAGTGGCCTGCAATTGAAGAGTTTGCTTGTTGATCTCTTGCTCGATCGCCTTCTTGCTGGGTGGGAGAGTTGGAGGCCGGTGGAGAGCTTCGAGTTTATATATGGAGACGAGTGAAGAGTGTGGAGAGCTAGCGATCTCGAAGTGTCAGGCTGACTGGTGATGATGGCGATGTGGCGGGAGAGGGAGAAGGTTCGGGTGTTTCTCGGGATGGGTAGAGGCTTCGGCTCTCTTTGTCGGATGGGGTCCACTCAAGCTTATAGGATTTTTAAACCACAGAATAGAAAAAGCTTATAAATAATAGGATAGAAATATATGTGCAAAATTATAAAATTAAAAAATATAGAAAATTTTCATATAGTTATTGTATAAGTCAGCTAAAGAATTTAAAAAATAGGTTAGAGTATATTTTTTTCCTATGTTTTGTTCAAAAAGTGGAGGGATAGAAAATTTTTATATAGTTTTTCTTTGGTGCATTCCTTTAAAACAAAGGATAGTATAAAGTCCATTCCAAAAAAATACAATTTTCTATACTTTTTTCTTTAAAATTCCTTTGAAGCGAATCAGTCTCACTTTCCATACAGAACAGGAGAGAGCCGTGGTTTAACTAAAGCCCCAGGCTATCCATGTGGATGGGCTTAGACTTGAGGCCCATACAAACAAGGCCTAATTGTCCCTAAACTTTTAAGAGCATATTTGGTTGGTCGTATCCCTCTAGCCTGGCCCATCTCTTTTATCTAGGCTGAGTTTGGCCTGGCTAAGGAGATACACATGCAGTTGTTTGTTTATTTGTATTGGTCTAGCCTAGCTAGCATGAGATTTTGTTTGGTTGCTTGTTTGAGATATACGGTTTGGAAGAGATGTTGTTTGGTTGGTTGAATAGATTGTAGGCATAGGTACCTATTTTATTTTAAAGGTGAGGTCACCCCGTAGAACTAATGAAGGAAATTCCTATCGTCAATTTAACTTTTTTCCACATCTTTAAATTCATAATATGAGCATTTTTAAAGCAATTTATCACTCAACTATATTAGTTTATGCACAGTGTTTAACCTATATTAGTAGATAAAATTACCGGGGAATAAACAAAAAAAGAAAAAAAAAAGAGAGGAAGAATTGCCCCGTCGCACTCCTTGCCAAGGCCGCTCACCTCCTGCCGTCCGCCACCTGCTCTGCAGAGGCCGGCCGCTCGCTGCTGTCATCTGCCGCTACTCTCTCACTTCCTCCACTCACTGCTTATCCACCCTTGCCGCTCGTTGCTTCTCACGGCCAGATCCGGCAGAGGTGATGTAACGCCCCGCTTTTAGCGAGACGTTAAACAATATTTTCGCTAAAAACTACCCGTGAAAATTTCAATTTTGTGTGCTGTGTTGTATGTTGTGCCTAGATCTCAATCTGCCTCTTGTCCTTGATCTCGACAAATTCCTCCTCTCAAAAATCCTCCGTTCCGAAATAACTCGAATCGCCGCTATTGAACTCCTCTTCAAAACACTAACGGCGAGTTCCCAATCTTCCCCTTTGTAAATATCCGCTTCGATTTCCGTTCCAAAAATTCGATGTCGGAACCCTAAACATCCTCCTTTGAATCCTTCCGTGAATCCCCTTGCTTTCTCTCTCTCCCTTGAATTCCAGAGAAAATCCCAAGTTAAATATACTGCTTGGGAATCGAACCACCATCTGAACCCTCTCCATCAAATAATATATATATACATATATATACCATGTGTGTATATATATATCTCCTTGAGTATACACCTACCTACAAAAACATGTATATAAACATGTATACATGCACCATCCCTTCTCTCAACTCCACCAACCTGTGTACCTATATATAAATATATATACCACTATATCTATATATATGTGTGTGTGTGTGTGCACGCGCGCGCGCATAAACACCCTGTAAACTTACCCATAGGTATATATAAATATATATGTTGGTTTTCTACCCTTGAGCCACATGAAAAATTCCTCAAAACTACCCTTGGAATCTACCCCTTGGGTCCCTGAAATTTTGATGGATTCAAATATGAAGTTTGAATTCAAAATCCTTTTGGAAACCTTTCAAAACTCCTCTAAATAAATCCTGGAGAAAAAGAAAAAGGCTCCTATGCCTTTGGGCCGCAACATCCTTCCTCCTTGGCCCAGCTAGCCCACGGCCGTAGCGCGCGCCAGGCGCACTCCCGGATGCCCGACACGTGCGCGTCCCGAGCCACTCGGTCGCCGTCCGATCTTCATAGCTGACGCGCACTGCCCGCGACCCTCGGATGACGGCCACGTGTCTCTCGGGCGTCGCCGCGCCGTTCGTTTCCCCTCGCAAGCTCGCCCACGGGCGGAGCGCCGCGCGCCACGAGATCCCGCCACGTGTCTCGCGCCCTCACTCGGCAGCCGTCGATCCATCCCGGCACTGTGCTTCTTCCTTCCCCAGTTCCCCGTTCCTACCTCGTCCACGCCCCTAAGCCGTTCGGCGAAAGTCCTCCTCGGTCTTCCATTCGTCACCTCGGCCCCGTGCCGTGGCCCCGCCGTGCCGCTAGACGCCAGTCGGAGGACGACCACAGCCAAGCTGTGCCGCCTCGTTTTCCGCTGCTTTTTTCCCCTTTTTTCGTCTCTCTCTCTCTCTCCGCGGTCCCATGGTCAAAAGTGGCGTCGCTTGCATCACCGCCACCCCCACCTTGACCACTCCCTGCGCCGCTTCTCTCCCGCACGAGAATTTCAAACCTAGCCCTCAGATACACCGCCTCCCGCCACCACTTCACCACCGCCATCGATCAATTATCGCCCCCGAGAATTCCTGCTCTGCCTCGGCCTCTCCCGCTCTTCGGTACTCAATCATTGAAGCTCCATTATTGGATGCCCTCCCCGACCAACCTAGCCAGCCCCTCTCCTCACCTATAAATACCTCGGAGCTCCTCTTCGCTACCTCCCTTGACACTGCTCCATGGATCCGCTCGGCTTTGTCGTCTCCCTAAGCGCTGCAGCCGCTGCCGCTTGTCTGACCAAAGACATCCCCGCCCGTCCGGAGACCCCGCTGTCCTCAGTCATCGCTGGAACGCTTCGGGCACCGCTCCCTGACCGCTTCTCACCCTGCCATCGCCCGCCTTGCGCCCCTTGCCACTGAGCCACCGCCGCTCCCCTCGGTCACCTCGATGAGCCCCCTTCCGAGCACCTGCAAGACCAAGCCATGTATATCCCCCGAGTTCTCTTCCAGCCGCCGCCATGGCTAGTCTCCTGTCTCCCTACTTCCTCCCCGCCGCGGGCAAGATCCCGAGAAGCACCATGGATGCCGAGCCTCATCCCTCTCCTCTCTCATCTTTCCTCGGCTCGCCTCGACGCCGCCATGGCCTCCGTCGCCATCGTCTACCTTCCCTTTTCTCTTTCCCCTCCACCACGGCCTCCCTTCCTCCCTCTCGCCGTGGCCGCCATCGCTATTCTCCTTCCTCCCGTCGGTGCCGCCGCGTTTCTCTTTCTCTGCCGCCTCGGCGTCCCATCGCCGGCCGCCGTCACTCGGTTACTCCCTGATCCGAGCCGCTCAAGAGGTTCGCCGTGTTCTCCTCCTTCCGCCGGTGCTAGCCGTTCGGTCCAAGCCGCCACCATCGCCGGACTTGCCCCGCGCGCTGCCGGCCGTCGATAACCAGCAATGCCGGTCTCCTCCGAGCCGAGTCGCCGTCCCCCACCTGTCAGCGAGCCACCCATTCTCCCTTGAGTTTGACAAGTGGGCCCATGCTAGGTCACCCTGCCCACTCCCTCTATGCCCCTCTGCCCTATGGGCCAAATTCGCCAATGGGCCCTGGCTGTCATAGGCATAGCAGAGAGATCCTCGGAATATTCCCCTGGAAAATTTAATAATTCCATTTTCCAGTGACCCAAAAATTCTGTTGATCTTTGGAAATTCATATATTTTAATCCGTGACTCCAATTGACTCCGTTCCAAGTTCAATAATTTTCTAAAATTGAGATCTATTTAATGGCACTATTATTAGCACTAAATAGGATCTTTTGCTGGTCTTTGTGTAGATTTTTGTGTGTTTGCGCATAGTAACGATCGCCGGAAATTTCGTTTCGGAGCCGATTTCACGATGATTTCTTGATGACTAGTGAAGACCTAGAGTAAGGCAAGTTACCTTTGATCATCTCGAGCCCATAATTTCGGAACAAGTGTTTTATTTGCTAAATCGCATAAACTAGGTTACACTGTTATATTTTCTCGGCCATGGTCACAAGGCGACCAATGGGCCGCCAACCCATTTGCTGCAGGACTTCCTTAATTGATTGTGATTTCCATAAACATCCTTGTCACCTTCCTGAAAGTGCATCTAGGCCCCTAAGTGGGTTTTGGTGAGTTGAATGACAAAACGATTAAAGGACTAACTTGTTTGCTAAGTGTTGAGCAGGGATTTATTCTTATGATTATATTGTGATATTATTGGCTCATAAGAATATGCATTGTTGATGGTCTCATGTTTGGAAAGCATTGGACAAATCATAATACATGGATTTTATTGGGTCTTTATTGTTGATGTGAAGCAAAGCTTAGCTTAAAGTCGACAAGAGTGTGTGAAGATGTCAAGCAAAGGGACAAGTAACGAGGGACTAAGCAAGGGGGAACCAAGTGATGACTTGGGACTAGTAACCCATGCTAGGGTGAAGTGAATGTGTGCTTGGAGTGCACCTCGAGTCTTATCTAGCGAAGCAATGCAAAGCATCGAATCATTGTTGAATTATTTGATGAAGTGGCTTATGGATGGATGATGGTATGTTGATCATATTTGTTGAAAGATCCTAAGTCACTAGCTCAAGATGGATATGCTCAGTGGTTATTCAATGTTGAAAGACCTCAAGTTGAGAATGATCAAGTATTGGCATGTTGAAAACATACAAGCTCAAGTGGATGAAATATTGTAAATATTTAATCTTGAGTATAGGAATGCCGTACTATCAAGAGGGATGCAACATTGACTGCATGGAAACACCAAAAGTCTCATAGGTCAACCATGTGAGAGAACCTTGAGAGTTGAGTGTGTGACCAGAGCAAAACAGGTCTGGCTGGTTTTTGCAAACCGGTCCAGGCCGGTTTTCTCTGAGTCAGCACCTAACGGCTAGTTGGTATGAAAAACCGGCCTAGCCGGTTTTGGGAACCGGCCTGACCGGTTTTTCCCTTTGACAGTAAGGCTAGTTTTTTGGTGAGCTGGGTATTTATACCCTTTAGCCCTCTCCTTTGAGGGCTGCTGTTGATTTTGGTTTTGCACACTCTAAAGGGTTGCTAACACCAGCAAGGCTCTCCCAACCTCTCTTTGTGAGATAGGCTTGATTTGGTTGAAATCTTTGGAGTTGGGTTGAGAGAGAGTTTTGTATGTGAGCTTTAGAGAGCAATCCATAGTCTTGAGCACTTGAAGGTGAAGTCTCGCAGCTCGAGAAACATTTGTTACTCTTGGAGGTGAAACCTCCTAGACGGCTAGGCGTCGCCGGGAGCTCCCAGGTTGTGGTGAGCCCACGATCGTTTGTGCAGGTTTGATCTTGCCTCCGGAAGGGAAAAGATCGCCTTAGTGGAATCGGGGACATAGCTTGACCTTGGGGTCACGAAAAGCTTCCTCAACGGAGACGTAGGTTCACGGTGGTGAATCCGAACTTCGGTAAACAAACTCCCTTGTGTCTCCACTGCGGTTTGTCTCACATTGAATCTCTAGCACATTTACCTTGCTTCCGCTCGATCTACTTTGGTGTGCTTGTATTGTGTGCAGGACTAAGTGAATTGCTGTGCTACATCAGCAAAGGCACATCTTCAAGTTTGGTTTGTGTTGTGAATCAATAAGGGGTGTATTTTACTTGTGTAGGTTTCTGCAGTAGAAACCGGCCTGACCTGTTTGGAGAAAACCGGCCTGGCCGGTTTTGGCTTTGAGTAGAAACCGGCCTGACCTGTTTGGGAAACCGGCCTGGCCGGTTTTGATACTGATTTGCATTAAGTTTTTATAATTGCAGAATTTGCCTATTCACCCCCCCTCTAGGCGACATCTCGGTCCTTTCAATTGGTATCAGAGCGAGACTCACATCCAAGCTTAACCGCCGTGAGAAAAAGATGTCGACTCCGTATGAGGTTAACGTTTGAGCCACTCAAACGGGATGGCTCAAACTATAATGATTGGTCCCTTCATGTACTTAATGCTTTTAAAATCTATGGGTCCTCATGTTGAGCAATTGTAGCTATAAGCATTTGTCCTCCAAATCTTAATTCGCACAATTTGCCCAACCTAACCGAAGAGGAGGAAAAATTCGTGCAACTCAATGCTTGTGTTACAAGTTTTTTGTATAGTGTGTGAACAGGGACCTACTTGATATCATCTTCGATGAGGAAGAGATTTGCGAAGATGCACATCTCATTGGGCACTTCTTGCGAAAATGTATGCATTGCCCAAATGTGATGATATCAAGTTCAAGAGAGGAAGAATCACTTGAGGAGTGCTCCGCATCACCAACACCTTTCTATGAGCCTCTTGTGACATCTCCCAAGAAGCAAGATGATCACAAAAGCCAGGCTCGGTTTCACTGCTGAAACCGGTCTGGCCGGTTTCTCAAACGGTCTGAAACCAGGTTCTTCTGGCAGGGAAAAATGGGCCGAACTGCAAGAAAAGCCGGAGACGACGAGCAAGAGTCGTGCAAACATCAGCAGGGTTTTCATCTTCAAGTGATAAGGATCCAAGTGCTCATGGCTTGAGAATAAAAGAAAAACCATGGAAGATGAAATTCAAAGGGTTGGAACTATCAAGGCTCTAACCGAGGAGCTTGAAAGGCTTAAGCTCTCTAATGCTTCCTTGGTCAGTGATTATAATGTTTTATCTGAAAAATATTCTTGTGCCACTAACCATCTTGTGAGTGTAGCATCCTTGGACCAAGAAAAAATCGAGATCTCAAGGGCCAACTTGAAAAGCTCACTAGAGAGCATGTGACTTTGCAAGCCAAGCATGTAAAGCTTGAGTGCTTGCATAATGAGCTCGTCGACTTACATGCTTTGCTAGAGGTAGCACATGAGGTTTTGGTAACTTCGGTAAAATTCTATGAACCTCATGTGAACACTTACATGTGCTCTCAAGTAATACATCCTTATGTGGTGCTAACTCTAGTGGCTATCAAGCAAAATATTCTTGTGTTGAGAATTCTCTTGTAGAGGCTTGTGACGACTTTCTTGCTCAAGAAAATGAAGATTTAATGCAAGAGGTTGAAAGGCTCAAAAAGGACTTGATGAAGTTAAAGGGAAAGGGTCAAGTGCAACCTTCTCAAGATAACCATAAAAACATGGTGAAGAAGCTTGAGAAGGGTTCAACCGCCACTTACTTAATCCCTCAACAAGATCAGGACAAGAAACACAAGATTCAAGAAAAGAAAAGAAGCCTTGATCAAATAAGATGTTTCAAGTGCTCAAGAGTGGGGCACTACTCATTTATGTGTCCCATCAAGGTCGAGGACAAGTCAAAGCTCTCAAGAAGGGAAAAATACCATGCAAAGAAAAGGGTATGCTTCAGATGCAAAGAAAAGAGTCATTTGATTGCTACATGCCCCATTGCACAAAAGTGGCCTGCTCAGAGCAAAACCGGCCTGGCTGGTTTTGCAAACCGGCCAGACCTGTTTTGGCTGAGGCAGTCCACCATCCCTTGAAGAAAAGTCCTCAAGCCGTGCAATCAATCAAGAAGCTTAGAAATGATGAAGTGCACAAGAAGCATGACAGCGGTACAACAAGAAAGATCAAGAACCGCATTTGTTACACGTGCCGTCAAAAGGGACATATGTGTGAGAATTGTCCAGATGGTAACATTCTTAAGTCAAACCTTGTCCATTATAACTTTGCTAAGCTTAGGAATAACAAAGCTGGTATTTGTGCTACAAGGGTGATTAGCTCACCACAAACTAGCATAAGAGCCATTTGGATTCCTAAGCATCTTATGGCTAACCTAAGCGGACCCAACATGGCTTGGGTACCAAAAAGTACTTGATGAGTGTGCAGGAACATCGAGATGCATTGGAAGCTTGGTTTGTAAGATAATTCAATGATAAACCCTCTAGCCAAGAATAATGCCTTAGCTTGTTTTCTTATGCCCAATGACATATCGGTAACCAAGTGCCTAAAATAATATGCCCTAGTCACTTTAGCCTTAGTGGGAATAAGTGTCTCACAAGTTTTGAACTTGTGAAGTACTTGATAGTGACTAAGATATATTCTCTTGTGTTTATGTTCAATATGCCATGCGATGCTTGTAATGGCTCTCTAGTAGAGAAATGTCTTGTTAAATGCAGGAATTCTGAAACTCATGGGTAGAATATCCTTTGAGGCAAGACACAAGACAAAAGGCTCGAAGTAGGTTCTTCTCTGGCAAAACCGGCCTGACCGGTTTCAGAAACCAGCCTGACCGGTTTGTGCCAGGAGAAGCCAACTCGAGTGACTTTGTGAGAAAAATTGAAATGAGATGCAGGACTCTTGAGTTTTTCTCACTTATATGTTGGAGCTTATACACATGTGGTAGTAAGTTCTCTTGGGACAATTTCAATTTCATAATTTTATTTATGTGCCGAGAACAATTTGTGAGACAAACTCCCCTAATTCCTTATACGGATCAAGTGCATGTCACATGATTTCTATTACATGATGCACCTATTAAGGGGGAGCTTAGTTCACAAGTTGTGCCATTGAGACTAACTTTTCTTTTAGTGATCTTGTAGTCTCAAGTGTGAGAATTTGTTTCTTTATGGAGTATGCTATCTTATATTGATCCAAGGCGGTAAAATTGTTGCCATTTATTTATTGGATCATACTTCTAACTCTTGCATAGCTACTCATCTTAATATAGCCTAACTTCCTTGTCTTGGACTTAATCGACCAAATTGGTGCATGTGAGCTTGCCTTCCACATATTCTCATACTTGCAGCAACAAAAGTGAATTTAGTCTACATTGTGAGATTTCATCTTTTATGACCTACTTGCCTTTTCACTCAAAGGTCACTAAAAGTGAAACTTGTGTTTGTGCAAAATAATGCTATTTCTCCTTTTTTTTGTGATTTGAGCAAGATGAAATCCAATGGAGAACTAGTGAATGGGCTTAATCTTAAATATTGCACAACTTGGATGGCTAAATGGCAAAGGTGTGTTACTCTATCTACTCGTGTCTACCTTTGTGCATCTAGGCCATTCTTTCATGCTAGTGTGAGCATCTGCATGCCTTAAATTCCAAGTCTCTCTCGTGTTGTGCCTATTAGAAATTTAGTTGATGCTTTCATGAAAATTGACTCGGTGTCAAGTATTCCTACATTATGCAAGTATGAGCTAAATATTCTAAGATGGACCATGGCTTGAATTTTTACATGCCTGTTTGCCATAGGATAAATTTTTTTTAAACTCAACTAGTATGCTAGGTGGTGTGCTTGTTTTGAAAAATATTTGGATTTTGGTCTTTGTGGCCTTAATTGATCTATTTGTGACTATTGCTCTAATTGTTTGGTTGTTGGCTAGTCACAAATAGTGAGATTCCCTCAAGTCCATAAAATTGCTATCTATCATCTCTCCCATCTCAATCTTGGAAGAAACGAGAAAATTCATGGAAAATTTGGAAATCTTATCTTTTCTGAGCAAAATCTTGTTATCTAGATCAATATCCTTGTCTCATATCATCTCAGATCAATAAAGGAGTATTGAAAGTCAATATCAGGAATATAATCATCTGTTGACTCCCTGGGAGAAACCGGCCTGACCGGTTTTACCCAGGAAGTTACCCCTCGGGCATAACTTCCCCCATCAGGCCCCTTCTTCATCCTTTCACCCTTCCACACCCACACATCCTCCCTCCCCTTGTTCCTCTCTGTGCTCACCCTCTTCATGGCGTTTTGAGGTTTCAACCAAGAAAAAGAGGTCCTCTTGGTCGATTTGAAGCCTCCCAAAGTGGCCTAACCGGTTCCTAGGCCGCATTTGCAGTAGGGAACACCCTCCTCCATCTCTCAAAGTATACTTTGGTTCCCCTCGGCCGATCTAATCACTCGATGCTTTTCTTTCAAATCCCTTCGAGTAATCATGTCCTAGTATGCCTATAAAGCTATCCCGAAGAGATGATTCGATTTGGTGGGCTACATTGCTCAATCCTTGACCTAGGGTTCTTCTGCCAAAACCGGCCTGGCCGGTTTCTGAAACCGGCCTGACCGGTTTTGGACAGAACCTTGGCCCTAGTTCCCTTTCTGCCCTGGTTCAATCTCTTTAAATCATATCTTCTCTTCAAGCTTATCCGTATGTTTATTGTCTGAATATCACAGGAAATGAGCAATATTCCTTTGAGAAGAAAAGATTCCTCTCACAACATTGTGCATCAAGGTTCTTCTAGCAACCCCAGAGGTATGAGCGGGCGTTCTCTGAGGCCCAAAAGGAGTCATATTCAGATTGATCAACCAAGGGGTCACATGACTATCGAGGAAGATGATGATGAGATTCATAGCACATCTAGCAGTAATGATGATGAGGTTGAGGATGAGACTTTCCGTATTGAACCTCGCCACGGAAAAGGTCCTGCCATTGAGGAAAGTGATGAGGAAGAAGAACCTGCTGGTAATGATGCAGAGGGTGAGGAAGAGGAAGAAGGAGATGATAGTGATGACAATGAGATTATGCCAATGCCTGTCATCCAGAAGCCCACTGGTCCAGCAAGCAGAAAAGTAGTAAATTATCTTGGACTTGGTATGACTGACAAAGCAAGGCAGAAGAGAAGAGAAAGTCCACTTGATGTTGAGAGGAGTGCTACCGACTACAGGTTTCACACCTCTTTTCAGCAAGATTACTATCAGACTGCCATAATAATCAAGTCTACAATAGTGTCAGAAGCATAGTGGGTGGATTGGGAATATATGGAAAAGCAAGACAACCCAATCTTTAATGACATCATTGCTGCTTGCACAGTCAAGAAAATCAAATCTCTCATGGGCTATCGCTATAACTGGAACACTGAGATTATAGCTCAGTTTTATGCCACGGTGTACTTTGAGAAGCATGGAGATGTAAGGACGATGCATTGGAGGACAGAAGGCACTTTGTATAGCATCTCTTACACTGACTTCGCTGAGACTTTTGGATACAGAATATCAGACTCTCGGCGTCCTAAGATTCATGGTAGTGTGCTCCCTGCTGTAGAGATGAAGTTCATGTATCCTAGCTCAAAATCAGGGAATTATGGCAAGGTGAGGGGTCTGTACACATACTACTCCATCCTAAACCGCATGTTTAGGAAGACTTTCACACCGAGAGATGGGAACCCGAGCGACATTTCCTTCTATGCTAGAAACTTGCTTGCAGTCATGAGATCAAATAAGGAGAAGTTTTGTGTTGGAGACTTTATTTGGGAGGAAATTAGACACATCTCTGAAAGCCCTCAGAAGGTGTGTGGCTTTGAACCCTACCTCATGCGCTTGATTGAGAAAGTCACGGGAGTGACATATCCCAAAGATTCAAAGCATGAGCCCCTTAGGATTCCGGCTCCAAAGAAGCCAATTGTGCCATCTCCAACCAAAGACCCTGAAGATCAGATGCAATGGGAGCCTACCCCACATGAGCAGCAATGGCAGAGCGAGCAGCAGCAGCAGGTTCCCACAGGTTGGGACCCCTGGCCCCAAACCGGCCTGACCGGTTCTGGAAACCGGCCTGACCGGTTTGAGTCTGACCAGCCGGGGTGCTCCTTCCAAGCACGCAAGAAGTCTTCCTCTCCAATTAGGGCATTCTTCAACCTATTCACTGGGATGTGCAAGACTCAGAGGGACATTCAGGTGGAGTTGAGGCAGCAGCGAATTGACAGCAAAAAGGGGCAGGATGCAATTAAGAAGATGCATGCTGCGATGAACCTTGAGGAACCACCATCTCCTATTTCTCCTGCACCAGAGTTGCCTGAGATTCCTCCCCTACAGTCTATGTTGACTGATTTTCAGAATGCGGGGTACTTTGAGAAGTATCAGCATATTTTCACTCCAGGGGGTAGTTCTTCTTCACAGGCACCACCACCTCCTCCATATCCGGGCGATATTCCTTCTGTTCCTACATCTTCCACGGATGATTTCGCCGCTGCAGCCGCTGCCTCCATCTTTGGGATGAGTGCTGGGTCCGGATTGTTTCGGCCTCAAGATTCTCCAAATGAGTGACGGCAAACGGTTGCTCTTTTTCAGGCCCCTTTGTGGCTGCTTGATGACAAAGGAGGAGAAGAATGAAGATTAAAGCTCAGCATGAAAAAGAGGGGAGAAGAAAATCCAAGATGGCACTCTCTTATCTTGGATTTGTAATAAATTCGAATTTGCTCTCTTTGTGGACTTGAGAACTTGTACTGAGTGCTACTATGTGTAATGAACTTATTTATACTATTAAGTGACTTTGTGTTAGTGTGATATGCATGAATGCTTGATGTAATGGTGGTTTGTGCTGGCTGAGGCAAAACCGGCCTGGCCGGTTTCTAAAACAGGTCTGACCGGTTTGGAAAAACCGGCCTGGCCAGTTTCTGAAACAGGCCTGACCGGTTTGGCCAGAGGCAGCACAAATTTTTTTTTAGCTCTCTTGGTTGAGTGATATTCATCTCATATGCATCACGGAGTATTTGTTTATGAACACACACACCTTTTTGCACCCCACGGATGCTGAGATATAGGGGGAGCTCCTTTGTCGCTTAATATGTGCAAATTTGGCATTTAAGGCTGAACTTGTGGAAACTCATTCATAAGCACATATTAAGGGGGAGCTCATGATATATCTGAGAACTCAAAAGTTTATTTATGATTTATTTGTAAGCTTTAATCGAGGTTGTCATCAATCACCAAAAAGGGGGAGATTGAAAGTGCATCTAGGCCCTTAAGTGGGTTTTGGTGAGTTGAATGACAAAATGATTAAAGGACTAACTTGTTTGCTAAGTGTTGAGCAGGGATTTATTCTTATGATTATATTGTGATATTATTGGCTCATAAGAATATGCATTGTTGATGGTCTCATGTTTGGAAAGCATTGGACAAATCATAATACATGGATTTTATTGGGTCTTTATTGTTGATGTGAAGCAAAGCTTAGCTTAAAGTCGACAAGAGTGTGTGAAGATGTCAAGCAAAGGGACAAGTAACGAGGGACTAAGCAAGGGGGAACCAAGTGATGACTTGGGACTAGTAACCCATGCTAGGGTGAAGTGAACGTGTGCTTGGAGTACACCTCGAGTCTTATCTAGCGAAGCAATGCAAAGCATCGAATCATTGTTGAATTATTTGATGAAGTGGCTTATGGATGGATGATGGTATGTTGATCATATTTGTTGAAAGATCCTAAGTCACTAGCTCAAGATGGATATGCTCAGTGGTTGTTCAATGTTGAAAGACCTCAAGTTGAGAATGATCAAGTATTGACATGTTGAAGACATACAAGCTCAAGTGGATGAAATATTGTAAATATTTAATCTTGAGTATAGGAATGCCGTACTATCAAGAGGGATGCAACATTGACTGCATGGAAACACTAAAAGTGCTCATAGGTCAACCCATGTGAGAGAACCTTGAGAGTTGAGTGTGCTGACCAGAGCAAAACAGGTCTGGCCGGTTTTGCAAACCGGCCAGGCCGGTTTTCTCTGAGTCAGCCCTAACGGCTAGTTGGTATAAAAACCGGCCTGGCCGGTTTTGGGAATCGGCCTGACCGGTTTTTCCCTTGACAGTAACGGCTAGTTTTTGGTGAGTGGGTATTTATACCTTTGGCCCTCTCCTTTAAGGGCTGCTGGTTGATTCTAGTTCTTGCACATTCTAAAGGGTTGCTAACACCAGCAAGGCTCTCCCCAACCTCTCTTTGTGAGATAGGCTTGATTTGGTTGAAATCTTTGAGTTGGGTTGAGAGAGAGTTTGTATGTGAGCTTTAGAGAGCAGTCTATAGTCTTGAGCACTTGAAGGTGAAGTCTCGCAGCTTGAGAAGCATTTGTTACTCTTGGAGGTAAAGCCTCCTAGACGGCTAGGCGTCGCCAGTGAGCTCCCAAGTTTGTGGTGAGCCACGAATCATTTGTGCAGGTTTGATCTTGCCTCCGGAAGGGAAAAGATCGCCTTAGTGGAATCGGGGACATAGCTTGACCTTGGGGTCACGAAAAGCTTCCTCAACGGAGACGTAGGGTTCACGGTGGTGAATCCGAACTTCGGTAAACAAACCCCTTGTGTCTTCACTGCGGTTTGTCTCACATTTGATCTCTAGCACATTTACTTTGCTTCCGCTCGATCTACTTTGGTGTGCTTGTATTGTGTGTAGGGACTAAGTGAACCTGCTGTGCTACATCAGCAAAGGCACATCTTCAAGTTTAGTTTGTGCTAGAACCCATCAAGGGGGTGTATTTTACTTGTGTAGGTTCTGCAGCAGGAAAACCGGCCTGACCTATTTGAGAAACCGGCCTGGCCGGTTTTGAGCCTTCTCTCTAAAACCGGCCTGACCTGTTTGGGGAACCGGCCTGGCCAGTTTTGGTACTGGCCGGTTTTGAGCCTTCTCTCTAAAACCGGCCTGACCTGTTTAGGAAACCGGCCTGGCCGGTTTTGGTACTGACTTTGGATTAAGTTTTGATAATTGCAGAATTTGCCTATTCACCCCCCCTCTAGGCGACATCTCGGTCCTTTCACACATGTGATTGCACTGTAGTCTTAGTTGGTGACACATAGTTCGGTCCTTAATCGACTTAGGCGAATATTCCCCCTATCGGTGTGCAACTATCACCACTTGCCATCCAAGTTTGAAATTCATCACTTTTACTTTTCCATTTTTCACAAATAGCAAAGGCAACCCCTTTGTACATCATTTTCAAATATCCAAATCTTAAAGAGTGAATATCATGTCATTTTGTAACCATCGTGATTTTTCAAAGCATGGCTAAGTAGTAGCTATACTAGCAGCTCGAATATACCCAATTTGGCACTTCAACAGTACCTACCCATAATTTAGGGTTATCAAAAATGAGGGAATCAAATTAACAAGGTCAATAATGCAGCAATTAGGACATTTCTACTGATGTCGATATTTATAAATCATCACATGCAATTTATAAATAATAAAGAATATGCAAAAAATATAGGATTCAACATGATCGAAGGAGGATTGAATAGAACTTGCCTTGCTAAGGTGGATCCTCAAATATTTCCTGGTCCTGGACACTCTTGTCAACAGCAACAGCCGAGCCATTCTCTCAATAATTAAATTTAAACATATACTCAAACAAATATCCAATAAAACCCCAAAATAAAATATGCTTCATGATGCATGAACATGTGCAGTGTGTAGAGGTTGATTTTAGATGAATTTAGGAAAAAGAATCACCTAAATCCGATATCGTATGAATTTAGGAAAAGGAACAACATTTTAAAGATTTATATGCAATAAAAGAAAAAGGTTATTATTTAAATTTGAATTTGTGAATTTTAAAAGAACAATGGTGCCAAGTTTGAGTGTACAATATTAAAGAGAAAATTATTGTGAGTTTCACCTCAAATAGAGTTAAAATGAATTTTCTATGAATTTCTAAAATTATAGCATTTTTCAATACAAAAATAATTCCTTAAATCATTTTCTAGGATCCTTTTAGTATCATGGGAAATACGCATTCCAAGGGTGAAGGCGTATTTTGAGCTCTCAGGCCGAAAGCATAGGAGGGCGTACATATTTTCATTTTAAAACAACTTCGGCCTACATTTCAGTGGCTGAGGTTTTCTAACTCGGTCCTTACAGTTTTTCCAATTTGCAAAGAGATCCCTATCTTTGTCCCTGAGCTGCCCAACCGGTGGGGCCCGTTCATCAGCAAGAGAGGGAAGGGGGAGACCCACGGTAGCTCTAGTGGAGCTCGCTAGCGGCGAGGGAGGCAGCGGTGGGCTCGGCCGAAGGCAATGGAGGGGGTCTCGGCGACCCATTCCCGTCGCTGTGGCGACGATGGCACGGCTGGAGCGGCCGGCGGCGGTGGTTTGCTAAGGTGGAGGAGGTGGCGCTATGGCTGACAGTGGGTCGATTCAAGGCTAGGAGAGGCTCTAGGGACTACGAGGAGTCTTACCCCGTGCTTGATTTGGCCGGAGGCGGCTGGATCCTGAGGCGGCGAAGAATAGCGGTGGCTTGATGGCTCTCCGGCGGCGGGGTCCTGAAATTGATTGAGGGTAAGTGTTCAGTAGGGCTTGGGAGCATGCCGATAAGAGGGCACGGGGTAGAACTCACAGAGAAGGGAGATCGACTCGGCACGATGGCGGTGGTTCGTTTTGGCCGAGCGGAAGGAGATGGCGGTGTCGCCATTCCCTGCAGAGCAGGGAGGGCCGATCATCCGCTCGGGTTGGCTGAGGACGAGAGTGATGTGTGGAGATGGATAGCGAGCTGGGGAAGGGAAGGGTTGTACTTATAGGTGAGGACGAGAGATGGAGCTCGGGCAATGGCAGTGGCCGTTGCAGCAGTGCCGCGCTCGGCGGGGAACACTGGTGGCAGTAGCAGCAGAGGGAAAGCTGGTACGACAGGGAATCATAGAGGGCAGAGAAGGCATAGGGCTGCAGGTTGGCGTGGTCGATAGGGTTGGCGGCTGGCGCTCTAACGTAGGCATAGAAGGAGTGGTACAGAGCAGAGGCAGAGCGGGAGTAGGGCCGGTGGTTCGTGCAAGCATCGGGCGGGCGGCATAGCAGCGACAGGGCAGTGGCATGGCAGGGGTAGAGCAGCGGCAGGCTCGGAGCAGGGCCGGCGTAGCTCGGTTCGGCGACGCGGTGCGTGGGCAGAGGGTGAGAGAGAGAGAGACGAAGAGAGAAAGAGAGGAGGGATGGATTGGTGGGCATGGTGGGTCCTAGGCCCACTGGAAAGAAAGAAAATGGGACAGGATGAGTGGAAAGAATTTTCCTGGAAATTTTGAGATGGGCAGAAACGAATTTTTTGGGTGCCATGGGCCCCAGATACCTCATGATAAGCATATGGGTCACTCGGATAGAGGATGGGCCGAGTCTTGTAATTAGAGATAGGATAGCATCCGGCAGATTTTGCCTTATACAGTAAGGAACATACAGTCCTAGTCGGATAAGCTTTATCTCTAAGGGGAGATCCCTTGGCCGTATCTGGCTGGGACTCCGACCTTGTATCCCTGTCCCCAGGGCGCCCCCTGAGGGCAAGAGCACTCATAAGCTCAAAGGTTGAGTTGGTTCATCAGAATCGCCACCACAGTTCCTCAAAGGAATACACCCCAAACTGGACGTAAGGTATTATCTCACATTGAGGGCCTGAACCAGTATAAAATCTCCCTATGTTCCTTTGCAATCCACCGAGTTTTCATCCGCCGACTAGCCCCATATATTTATTGCCGGTGTAAAACATCGACAGTTGGCGCGCCAGGTAGGGGCTCCGGTGCGATCTACATCTACAAGCTCGATGGATCCAGCAACCGGAGTCGACGGCGGTAAATTCTCCCCCAGAGATATAATCTCATTCAGAAGCCTCGACTTCGTCACCGACAAGATCGGCAACCCCACCTTGGCCGACTCGGACTCGATCCAATTTGTCAGGGAACCAGCCAACTCCACGCCAGTCGGCCTACACGATGCTGCAACAATCTTTCACGACATGCTGCGGCGATCTCCAATACGCCCGAGTCCAGGGACAACTCTTTCTTTCGGTGTTCGACTCAGACTCGGTTTTGAGCCGGCCGAGATCAGGCCAAAAAAGGAAAAGATCGTCAATTTCCCGTTCGGACTCGGCGACGCCGCGGATATCTACAATCTACATCCGACGCGGCAAACCCGATCCTCTGGAGTTCGACTCGGATACGGCCCAGAGCCGCTCGAGATCGGATCTAGGGAGGTCGGAGTTATAATCACCCCCATCAACTATTCCGACTACGACTCTCAGTCGGACTACGACTCTTAGGGATGAAAACGGACGGAATTTTTCCCGCCCCGACCCGCCCGTTTTTCTACATTTGACCCGACCGTTTCCGTATTGTCGGAAAAATCCGGAAACGGGACGGGTCTCGGGACGGAAGGTCTCGGAATTCGAACGGAAGTAGAAATGGCGTTTTTCCGTCCGTATTTTCGGAATTCCGTATTTGGCCGGAATTTTACCGTATTTTTCCGAAGTTTACCCGGATCCAGGCAGGCCCATCAAAACTTGTATTTGTCCCAAAGGCCCAACACTAGCCCATCTAAACAAAACCTAGACTCAGCCTCCAATCCTCCACCACGCCGCTCTCTCTCTCTCATTCGACTCCCTCTCCCGTGTCCCGTCGGCCGTCGCTGGGGCGCAGCCGCGCCGCGCCTCCAAGCCGCCGCCGCGCAGGGCTCCGGCGCGGCGCTCCGCCTCCAAGCCGCCGCCGCGCAGGGCTCCGGCGCTGCCTCCAAGCCGCCGCGGCGCTCCGCCTCCAAGCAGCCGCCAGGGCTCCGGTGCTCCGCCTCCAAGCCGCCGCCGCGCAGGGCTCCGGCGCTGCCTCCAAGCCGCCGCCGCGCAGGGCTCTGCCGCGCAGGGCTCCGCCGCAGCGCTCCGCCTCCAAGCCGCCGCCGGGCCCTCCAGGTCCTAGCCTCCTGGCCGGCCGCCGGCCGCCCGCCCTCCAGAATCCAGCGTCCAGGCCGGCCCCCGACGCCAGCCCCGCCCTCCAGGCTCCAGCTCCAGTAAGCAGCCGCGCAGGGCTTTGGCGCTCCGCCTCCAAGCCGCCGCCGCGCCCTCCAGGTCCTGGCCGGCCGCCCGCCCTCCAGCTCCAGTAAGCAGCCACCATGTCGAATCGGGGTCGTGCCAGCTCGGTGCCGCCAGCTCGTGGAAGAGGAAGCCGTGCCAGCTCGATGCCGCCGGAGCAACATCTTGGTTTGGGCACCATGTTGCCAGCGCCGCTGCAACCACCATCTTCGATTAAAGACAGCACAAGCGAATCCATTACAGTTACAGGTAATAGCCAGTAGCAGTAAATAGCAGTAGCAGTAGCACTCTAGCACTAGCACTCTACAAATTAATAATTTTATTGTTTTCTTTGATAGGAAAGAAGATGAAAGTCAGTGAAATCGGTGTGTCAACATCATCATCTTCAGCAGGACAGAATGAAGATCGAAATCAAGTGATTGTCAGTGGCGTAGGAGGTGACACTCGGAACCAAGAGGAAGGACAACATACTTTAAGCACTGAAGAAATACTTGCCCTTGATGATGATGATCCTGAGAAAGAGGAGGTTGCTGGGTCAACAGGAAAGAGGAAGAAAAGGTGCACATCTGTTGTGTGGCAATATTTTACCAAGAAGACAGTGGTAGTAGAGGTTGACGGCAAGAAGTATGAGCAGCTGTGGGGTTATTGCAACTTCCCAAGGTGCAAGCAAAGGTACAGAGCTGAGTCTACCAATGGAACAAATGCATTTCGGAGCCATTTGAGATCAACCCACAGTCTTGTAAAAGGTCAGTTGCAGCTCAAGGCTGAAAAGGACCGTGGAAAAGATGTTACCAATATTCAGCCTTTCAGGTATGACTTTGAGACTAGTCTCAAGAAATTCTATTTGGCAATAATCATACATGAATACCCATTCAATATTGTTGAGCATGACTACTTTGTGGATTTCCTTAAGTCTTTACGTCCAAGCTTTGCCTTCAAGTCGAGGGTCACTACTAGAAAAGATATAATGGACATATATATAGAAGAAAAAGATAAGTTGTATGCAGATTTGAAGAAAGTTCCATGTCGCTTTAGTGCAACCATGGATGTATGGACATCATGTCAGAACAAAAGTTATATGTGTGTGACCTTGCATTGGATAGATGATGCGTGGCAAATTCAGAAGAGGATTGTGGGTTTATTTCATTTAGAAGGACGACATACTGGCCATAGGTTGGCAGAGACCTTTACTGAAGTATTGGTTAAATGGTTTGTTGAGAAGAAAATATTTGCCTTGACTTTGGACAATGCATCAAATAATTTAGTAGCAGTCACTGATATTATTAATGATCTTAAATTGAATGGAAATGGTTCTTTGGTTTGTGATGGTATATTTTTTCACATTAGATGTGCATGCCACATACTTAACTTGGTTGCTAGAGATGGGATGGCTGTTATTTCAAATACACTAGACAAGGTTAAAGCATTGGTACTGACTGTGAAGGGCTCTCCCTTGCAATGGGAGGAGCTTATGAAATGTGCTACTGAGTGTGGATTGGATAAATCAAAGGGCATTCAACTTGATGTCTCAACTAGGTGGAACTCAACTTATTTGATGCTCAGGGATGCACTGTACTACAAGGCTGCTTTCATTAGGCTCAAGGTTGCAAATCGCCGTAAGTATGAGAAAATTTCTCCCTCTGATATTGAATGGGGCATGGCTGCTACAATTTTTCAGTGCTTGGAAATATTTTATGATCTTACTGAACTGCTTTCTGGTACCTCATATCCCACTGCAAATCTGTTCTATAGAGGCTTCTGTGAGATAAGAGAGTTGCTTAGTAAATGGAAGAATCATAATAACTTGACTATTAGGCAAATGGCATCTGCCATGAGTGAAAAGTTTGAAAAATATTGGGGCTGTTCTAGTACAAGTCTTGCTGTAGCATGCTTTTTCGATTCTAGGTATAAAAAGAAGATTATAGAATTCTATATGAGAAAGTTTGCTGGTGACTATTATCAAGTTCAGCTTGAAGAGTTTGTTACTGTTGTAAAGAAGTTGTACCAATTTTATAGTGCTTCTAAACCTGCTTCTTCAAGTAGTACTGTGGTCGTGGATGCTAGCTCAGCAGAAACATTAGGTGCCAAACGATATTCTGAACTTGAGAGCTTTTTGTATGATGATTATGGACCTGATGGAAATGACTCAAATGAGTTGGACCTATACATGGCAGAGCCACTGTTGAAGCAAGATTCATTTGATATTTTGGCTTATTGGAAGAACAAAACAGACAAGTACCCTATTCTTTCACAAATTGCTCGTGATTTGATGGCCATACAAGTGTCCACAGTTGCTTCTGAGTCTGCATTTAGTGGTGCTGGCCGAGTACTTGATCCTTATCGTAGTCGTCTTGACCCTGAAATGGTACAAGCACTTGTCTGCAGCAAGGATTGGATACATGCAACAACAAAAGGTACTAATTTTCTAAATTATTCAATTGAATTGTCCAAATATAGGTGGTGTACATGTACTGATCATCTATTCATCTATGTCTTTTGTCTTTTTAGATCGTAAATGCATTCCATCCATAGTGGCTGATCTGAAACCGCAAGACACCATGTCTGCAGCCCCAAGTGCCCCCCTAAATGATGAGGTATGCGTTGTACATTTGTAGCAGACTTATATTTGCAACATTTAGCAATAACTTGTGACCAAAAAAATCAGCACAACCATATATTTGCATTATTTAGCTTGTGTTAACTATATGTAGGAAGATGACAGTGAAAGTGATCCTGACGAGATGGATGATGCTGGAGAGCTGTGATCGAGATCTGTGAAAAAATATGCCATGTTATTATGTTGTGATGTATTGTACTGTGTTCACGCCAGCTTATTTCAATTTGTTAGTTGTGATCTGAACTAAGTGTGTCATGTGTCACGGTGTTAGTGTTAGTGTGTGGACAGTTAATCCTAAACTATTTTCATTTGCGTCTCAATCTCTGAATTCATGCTTTACCTATTTTTCGTTGCCAAAGATGTGTGTGATTGTGATTGTGAGTATGAAGATGTGCGGTATTCCGACTTAAGTTCCCGGCTTCCGACCGTTTCCGTTGAATTTCCGGCCGTATTGGTTCGTTTCTGTGCACCCGCATATCCCGATTCCGTTTCCGAACCCGTATTTTCCGAACCCGATCCCGTTTCCGCTAAAAAATATAGAAACGGAAGTAGAAATAGGGTTTTTCCGTCCGTTTCCGTCCGTTTTCATCCCTAACGACTCTCAATCGGATTCCGACTCTAAGTCGGACAACAGTTCGGCAAGCTTCTCCCCGCCACGAGAAATCTTCATGGCATCCAAAGGCTCTACTCCTACTCAGGAATCACGCCGACTACGCGAGCAGCAAGAGGAGGAAACACACCGACTGCGAGAGCAACAAGAGGAAGAAGCAAGACGCCGGCATGACGCCCTACGCAGGGCTGGGCGGACTGCTCAGCAACAAATCCTCCAAACCCGAGTCAGCGACCACGACGTCTTCATTACTCCTCAACAGAACATCGTGGCCGCTGCGACTCTACTGGATACACTCTAGTTCGGGCCTGATCACCAGGCCACCCCGACGATCGCAAGGATAAAAGCCATGCTTACCGCTGCTGCATGTCAGCAGCACCAACAGTCGGATGATACCCTCATACCGACCAACCGGTCGACATCCCCAACTGCAGTCTCATCTACCTCAAAGCGACGCCGAGCGGCTAGCTCCAGTCAGCCGCATACGGAGGCACGTCAGGCGTCACTCGGCAACCCCAACGACAACCGGCGACGTCAAAGCAACCGTCAGGACGATCAGGACCTCCGAGATCGACTACGACGCGACCTTCGGCAAGACATCATCGCTCGGCACCGTGAACGAGAAAAAGATGAGCAACGCCAACTGGAAGACAAGAACAAGCGTGTCGGCCTCCACCACGAGCGGTATCGCCGCCGTATTCGGAGTCGAAGCCCTCATGAAGACGAAGGCATACCAGCTTTCACCCACGAGCTCCAGGACGTCGACTGGCCGTCGGGTTTCAAGCCTACAGGTGTCGAAAAATACGACGGCAAGACCAATCCCGAGTCCTGGCTCACGGTCTACACCCTGGCGATCCGAGCAGCTGGAGAAAATCACAAAGTCATGGCTAACTACCTCCCAGTCGCTTTAGCCGACTCAACGAGTACATGGCTAACAGGACTTCCCAGGCAATCCATAGGCTCCTGGGGAGAACTCCGGGAACGCTTCATCGCCAACTTCCAGGGAACATACGAGAGGCCATCTTCCGAGTACGACTTATATCAGTTGCATCAAAGGAAGAACGAATCTCTTCGTGACTTCATCAAGAGGTTCTCTGAGAAGAAGAATTCTATCCCAATGATCAAGGACGAGGTCGTCATCACCGCCTTTCGAAAAGGAGTCAAAGACACCTCGTTCATCGACAAACTCACTCGGAAGCCTCCCAACTCTGTCAAGGATTTATTCGACATGGCGAACAAGTACGCCGACTCGGCTAACGTTGTGGCTGAGGCCCTCGATGACAAGAAGGCACCCTGACAAAAGAAGCGGGAGGGCACCAACGACGCGGTCCCGACTAAAGTCGGGAGTCGCAAACACAAGTCAGATGGCTTCATTGTGGCAGTCAGTCACAACCGTTTTCGACTCTCAACAACTGAAGATTATCAGGACAACAAGTGACAAGCTCGGGGGCTCAAAAGCTCAAACACAAGGATGGCATCCCCACTCCCGAATACCGAACAGCTAAGTCACTCTCTGATAAAAAGTTCTTCATTTGGCCTTGCCATCGCTGCAGCCGCTTACACCTAATAGGTGCACAAGCTACACTTTCTTCTGTTTTTACTCTTAAATGATTGCAAAAGTATTTGAGTAGCATAAATCCTAATCCGTGAAACTTTTCTCTATGAAAGACGAAATCAAGTCATCCAAAACGCGTGTCTGGGAAAGAGCCATGAGCCAACTCCCGACGCTAGGGGGCTATGACTAGTCGGGCAGAGTGTTTAAACGTAAGGGGTCAACTACTCGGGAAAATCAATATCAATAAGAGGAAGAACTCATATTTACATATATTGTAAAATACATTTTATTCGGGTGATTATTTTCATCATCAGATGCTACTCATCCGATATTTTATAGTGCAAGGCCAGCTTCGGATACGCGTGACAGGAACTCAGGGCTGTGATCCTATCTCCTACGCTCAGGGGCTGGACAAATCTGCCAAAATCACTCGGAATGCTCCATGAGGGCTACTGACCGAGTACTTGCACCAGTCGGGACATCATCTTCCCTGGCTACGCTCCAAGTGAGCTTACAACCAACCTTCGGCACTAGTTGGAGGTCGTATACTACTCGACTGGGTGAGGTACGCCCCATGAGGGTCGCCAGCCGAATCCTACACTAATGCTAGGATCGGGTACCTTATTTGGTCACAACTCTGTCAGGTTAGGTACGCCCCATGAGGGTCGCCAACCGAATCCTATGCTAATGCAAGGTTCGGGTACCTAGCTTGACTATAACTCTGTTGGGTTGGGTATGCCCCATGAGGGTCGCTAGCCGAATCCTATGCTAATGCAAGGTTCGGGTACCCCGCTCGGCTCTCCTGAAGTCAGAGAAGACTTACATCATCAAAGCGCATCCGGGGTTCTCATGCACCGCGTCACACCTAAGGAGGGCAAGCAGATCCTGCAATATACCTACTCAGGCTTATGTGGCAACCAGGTTTCATCCAGAACGTAAGTCGGAAAGGCTTGCAAATAAGGATTTCTCTGGCTGATTGCGGTTAACCGACACCAAAAAAGCTCATCCTGACATGCGATGGATGATACTTCTATAGAGCTATGCTGGGTAAGTCGGTTCAGGCCGGCTTATTTGGTAGCAGCCACCAAGATATGAGTTCCTACGGTAGCATGCTCCATGTGGGCCGCCCGCAGGCTGAGTTGAAATTATAGCGCTGGTGCTACCAACAAGAGCCGATGAGGTAAACAGATATGCTTCATGAGAGCTTTATTGCTAAACATATATGTTTGGGTATCTGTTTTATCCACCAGATCTCGAGGATATATCCTTACATGGATCACAAGCTGGTCTTCATTAAAATTAGGGATGCAGATATCTTTCTCGAGTACACCTGACCACGCCGTGGATTTATTCTCATAAGGTGGTACTCGGCCTACATGCGTGGCCATCAGTTGCCATGAGCAATATTATTCCCGTTGACATGATGCGGAGGAGTCTAACTTTCGAGTAGTGCATTACTCGGGAAAGACTATAAATTTCTCATTCCCGCTGACATGACGCGGAGGAGTCTAACTTCTAGGTGGGACGCCACTCGGGAAAGATTATAAACCCCTCTTTTCAGCTGACATGACGCTGAAGAGTCCCATATATGAATAGCATCCTACGCGGCAAGACTATAAATACTCATTCCGATTGACATGAAGTTGAAGAGTCCTACATACGAGTAGTTCCCTACTCGGCAAGACTATAAATCATATTCCGGTTGACATGATACCGAAGAGTCTCATATACCAGTAGTAATCTACTCGGGAAAGACTTCCAGGTTAAAGATCTTTGACTTTATGTTTAATTGTCTTTACAATTAAGCACAAAGTCGGGGGGCTACATCTAATAGGTGCGCCTATTCGGCGCATACTATTCATATATCTACATGAAGCCCCTCATAGCCTCGCTGCCAGCTGACATGAAGCAGGACTCGGGAAGAAGCACTCGGACAAAGAGTACTCGGGAGCAATGCACTCAGGAAGACTTCACCGTGGAGGATGAGCACTCGGCATCAGCTGTGACTCAACTATGAAGGTCTCGGGGGCTACTGTGGGTGCCATGGGCCCCGGGTACCTCATGACAAGCATATGGGCCACTCGGATAGAGGATGGGCCGAGTCTTGTAATTAGAGATAGGATAGCATCCGGCAGACTTTGCCTTGTACAATAAGGAACATACAGTCCTAGTCGGATAAGCTTTATCTCTAAGGGGAGATCCCTTGGCCTCATCTGGCTAGGACTCCTACCTTGTACCCCTGTCCCCCAGTATATAAAGGGAGACAGGGCGCCCCCTGAGGGCAAGAGCACTCATAAGCTCAAAGGTTGAGTTGGTTCATCAGAATCGCCACCACAGTTCCTCAAAGGAATACACCCCAAACTGGACGTAAGGTATTACCTCACATTGAGGGCCTGAACCAGTATAAAATCTCCCTATTGTCCTTTGCAATCCACCGAGTTTCCATCCGTCGACTAGCCCCATATATTTATTGCTGGTGTAAAACATCGACAAATTTATTTTTGGCTCTACATTGTTTGTAATTTTGTGCAAATTATATCTGAAGTAGATGAGGATATGGATTGCATTTGGTGAATTTTGGAATTTTTCTTATGTATAGATTTTCTGTGAAAATTCAGAGAAGTTCACTATTTTTATTTGAAATTTGAATTAATTTTGAATGTTTTGAAATTTTTAATTGAGATCCAAAATTAAGTGATAAATTTGTGAGATTTTTACAGAACCATCATTTAAGGTGTCTTCATTTTTCCAACTTTTTTCTATATTTTTATTCAAATTGTATTTGATATTTTATATTTACATAATTGATTAATGCATGAAAATGCAATATGATATGCAAGGGAAATCCAAAAACATAAAAAATAATATTTAACACAAAGTATATTTATTGAAGATTTCATTATATTCATGTTCAATGATTTATAAATTTTTGGTTCATTAAATCTATTATTAGTGCTATGCCCTAGAGACAATCGTAGAGATGATTATATCACATACTATATTTATGGATTTATCAATAAAGTGTTCCTTGATATAGATAACTTATTATTGACCAATGTGTATGTGAGTTATTCATAAGACTTTTTATGTGATATGGTACTATTTCTAAGTGATCCCTGATTACATATCATATGTGGAACAGATATGATTCTAAGATCAACACATGTATTGATTGATGATCATGTCTCATTGATCATGGAATGGAGATACCAAATCAATAATGTGGACACATGCTAGAGAATATTTTGTTAGATAGACCCAACCAGAGACACTCTAAGAGCTATATATGATGTGACATCAGCTAGTCTTAAGTTATGTTGGTGTAGAACCCTTATACTTGAGACTGTCATGGTTCGCAACATATGGAGTGGCTTACTTTGGGGCTGCCAAATACTACTCTGTAACTGGGTAGTTATAAACTTAGTATACGGGTTTGCTACGAAACATATAGTAGGATGTGAATGATCAGGATGGAATTTGCCCCTCCTAGTAAATGGGAGAGATATCTCTGGACCCCTCGATGTAGTAGATTACGGAAATGTATGCCTATGCTGAATGATTGAAGAGTCAATCATGAGTTGAGTAATCTATCACAGGATCGAGTGAATGATTGAGCTATTGAAAGGATGTCACAAATCTTGTCTTGACCTTAATCCATATCGTGTGGCAAAGGAGTTTGTGCATGCATATACTATAGTTTTAGCCGATATGATCTTTGTGTGTACTCGGTGGGTCGGTATGCCTTGTTAGATACCGCTATTGACACGTGGACTGAAAAGGTGTTTTTGGGATGCAACCGAGTATACATGAACCTACGGGATCACACATATAATAGGTTGGAACAACGTGTTTGCATAGAGATCAGAATATGGCTCAGTTTGAATAGGGATCCAAATACAATACCTAATGGGCCTGCGAGGCCTAGTTAGAAAAATCTATATATTATAGGGGCGAGGGGCTGAGTAGATAGACACGCGACGTGAGAAAATCCTAGCTGCACCTCTCCCCACGACCCAAAAACCCTAGCCACGCGTGGGCTCTAGCACTCACGCTCACGGCGTTCCACCCCTAGATGTGTGGATACCGGTAGAGATGCTACTGTATTGCGGAGTTGATCAATACAGAATGTGGGCAGGCGGTCGTGCGAGAAGGAGGCGATCAGGTTACTAAGATCGACTATTTACTCTACGTTGGCTTGCGCTCTATCGGATCAGGCTACTCCGACTCTGCTTTCGCTGCACTGCACGTCGAGTGGTAATGATCCGTTACTCCAATGTTTCCCTGGTTTACAAGGTTAAAATTTTATTTTATGCTATCATATCCTATCCATAACCCTACATCTACACCTAACAAGGATACACAGCCATCAAACATACATCGTGCCACATGTGTAGTTACCAAACAATTATGGTGAGGTTAGTTTTAGTGTTTTTGATGATGCGCCTCCATAGATGGCACTACCATCTTTTTACTATTGATGAGTTTTGTCGTCGCCGTTTGGGTGTGAAGGAAGGTCGTGGTGGAGCTTTGCTCTGAAACGTTCCATCTTGCTCTGATCGTGCGCTTAGAAACGTGGGTGGAGAAGGTTTATCGATATTCATTTTATAAATTTTGCCAACCGAGCTTGATTCCTGCTATATTGGTCTATTGATCTGTGTCGTACCGCTATAGTTACATTGGTAATTTTTGTGGGCTGTTGGATTGTTAGCTGGGTTTTGATTGCTTCAAAAAAATTATCACATATCTGTATGCTCTTACACATTGAAATTCAGAGTAAGAAATTGTAGCTCAGTGTTGGTGCCATGAAAGAGAGAGAAAAATCAGGACTACTGCTATCTTAGTCGATTGGTCTGTGTCGTACTGCTATAGTTACATTGGTTATTTTTGTTGGTTGTTGGATTGTTAGCTGGGCTTTGATTGCTTTAAAAAAAATTATCACATATCCGTATGCTCTTGCACTTTCTAATTTTGCATCGAAATTCAGAGTAAGAAATTGTAGCTCAGTGTTGGTGCCGTGAAAGAGAGGGAAAAATCAGGACACCTGCTATATTGGTCGATTGATCTGTGTCGTACTGCTTTAGTTACATTGATTATTTTTGTTGGCTGCTGGATTGTTAGCAGGGTTTTAATTATTTTAAAAAAATTGTCACATATCCGTATGCTCTTGCACTGTCTAATTTTGCATCAAAATTCATAGTAAGAAATTGTAACTCAGTGTTGGTGCCGTGAAAGAGAGAGAAAAAAAATCAGAATTCATAGTAAGAAATCGTAGTTCAGTATTGGTGCCGTGAAAGAGAGAGAAAAATCAGGACTCCTGCTATATTGGTCGATTTGTTTGTGTCGTACTGCTATAGTTATATTGGTTATTTTTGTTGGATGTTGGATTGTTAGTTGGGTTTTGATTGCTTTAAAAAAATTATCACAGATCCGTATGCTCATGCACTTTCTAATTTTGCATCGAAATTCATAGTAAGAAATTGTAGCTCAGTGTTGGTGCTGTGAAAGAAAGAGAAAAATCAGTACTACTTCTATATTGGTTGATTGGTCTGTACCGTACTGCATAGTTACATTGTTTATTTTTGTAGGCTGATGGATTGTTAGCTATGTTTTGATTGCTTCAAAAAAATTATCACATATTATATGCTCTTGCACCATCAAATTTTGCATCAAAATTTAGAGTGAGAAATTGTAGCTCAGTTTTGGTGCCCTGAAAGAGAGGAAAAGATCAGGGTGCTCACCGTCGGTGCTCATCAATTTAGGCGTCAGCCCCAACACCTTGGTGCCAAACTAGCGCTGACCTTGCGCCACTCTAGCGGCCATAAGGGATGGGCTACCGCAGGTATTATGGGGGTCAGCGCCAGTCTTCTTGGAGCTAACACGTTGTAGCTGGCGTCAACATGAGGATTTATTTCTAGAAAAAAAATCTATTGCGGGTCTATTTGTAAAATGAGTTTTTAAAAATGGGCTAACATATAAAAAGTCTAGGACGCACATGCCCGATTGGCATTCCAAAGTGATCAATACGCCTACCCCAGTTCGCGACATGCGAAAGAATAGAGCTTGACTGCGGCCTGGACGTCCGATTTTCTGTAAATCATCGGATGGTGTTGCACCATATTGTTGAGAGACGTTTCACATGTTTTATCACTCGGTGAAAAATATTTGAGCAAAAAAATACTTCAGATGTTTCATCACTCAGTGAAAAATGTTTCATCACTTCTAAAAAATGTTACAAAAAGATACAACATTAAGAAAAAACTTATTGCAACACCTAGACCCTACTATATACAATATTAAAGAAAACACAATATGCACCATGTGCAATATCTAGTCAAAAGAGGATGAAATACACAAATACAATAAAGTACAACAAAATAAAATAATAGATTGCAACAAAACCTACCTGTCCCTGGCCACGCTAACAAATTGCAGCTACGCACGATGAAGCTAACGGTGTCTCGCTCCATCCCCAGCACTGTGCTGCCGTTGCCAGTGAGCTTAGGGCCCTCTCTGGCGATGGTGCCCTCCGCTCCGCCCCACAGGTCTCCTCGCGGCGCCGCCGTCGGTGGCAGTAGGTTACGGTTCTGACAAGCTCGGAGCCCTCTCCGGTGACAGTGCTTTCTGCTCTGTTCCGCCCTGCACGCCTCCTCCTCGAGGCACCATCCGCAGCGACGGCGAGTTAGGGCTCCGGTGAGCTCGGGGCTCTCTCCGGTGGCGGAGCTTTTCTGTTTGCCAGTTGAAATGAGAGAGAGAGAGAAGGAGGCGGGGGGAGAGGAGACAGGGGATAAAACGATGAGGGCATCCGACGCAAGTGCTCGTGTCGGCTATCCGAGCCAAAGCATTGTCTGAGAGAATACTAGTATACCTTTTGAGGGTCTGCTCGTGGTTGTGGAATGATGGTTTTTTAAAATAGTGTATCTTGTTTAGAAAGTACTATCCCCGACATAAAAAGATTGTCTTTTTATTATGAACCTAAACAGTTCTATTATTCAGATTGATAGTTAGAAAGACAGTATTTTAGAGATGGAGGCAGTAGAACACTAATGTGCTATGGTAACAGCAAATCGTTGGGATGATATATAGATTAGGACTTAGGATCGATAGTCTAATGGCTAAGCCAACGCCCACGCGATCTGACCAGATCCAGTAGTAATTACTTTTTGTTTGGGACCAACCTAGCTAGAAACAGTATAAAACGGATGAATTGGTACGCCAGCTGTTATCACCTAATTAATGTGCAAAGATGCGGGTCCGGGGTCAATCAACTAGACCTGAAGAAATGAAGAGGGGGCGAGGCAACATGCAAGTTGCAACTAGGTTTGTATAGATATTAATTCAACCGCTGTTGTCTTCCTCCACGGCCCTGTTCATACATTGTGTTTTTCTTTTCTTTAATTTCTTTTGTTTTTGGAAGGAATCATATATTGAGTTGAACTTGAAGATTCTCACAAGGAGGCGAAGGCTTGGCAGTTGGCACCTTGCGTTGGTGATGGCGTTGAGCAGTAGATCGGAGGGGCATCTCCTAGTTGGGCCGCTCCCACGGCAGTAGCCTTGGAGGCAACAAGCCGCGATTGCCAGCAGCTCAAGGATACACTGAGCAAGCAAGGCTCTACTTCCATGGTGGTGGCGATGGTGTCGGGCAATAACGCCGCTCCGGTGGTGAATCCGTTCCTGGAGGTCATCAATCTCCTGCTGCAGGCATCGCCCTTCTCCAACGACGACCCAGAAGCATTGCATACGGAGACGCTGCTGGAAGGGGCCACGGTTAACGGGGACGCTGTACTTCATGCGATGATGGCCACCTATGGCGAGAATGGTGACTTTCTTCGCAACAAGTGTGCTGAAAACATCTTCAGCAAGGCGACACTACAGCTCCTCTTCAAGAACGGTGACACAATCCTGCACTGCGCCGCACGGGCTGGTAGATACCAAATGGTCTCTCATCTCATTGATCTAGCCAGAGGCGGCAGCAGCAGCAACGACGACGACAGCAGTAGAGCGAGAGTGCAGAAATTGCTCGGAACGGAGAATGAGCTCAAGGAGACGGTCTTGCATGAGGCTGTCCGCTTTGGAGATAATGCCATGGTCGAGCTGCTATTGAAGGAGTACCCAGGGCTGGCCAGTCATCCCAAAGACGGCACTTCACCATTGTTCTTGGCCATCCTGCTGCAGGAGAACAACATCGTGGAGCCGGGCGGAAAAAAGAACATCGTGGAGACTCTGTACAATATGAGTGACAAGAACCTTTCCTACTCTGGACACAAGGGACAAAATGCTCTGCATGCTGCGGTCCTCCGAGGCACAGGTATTCAACAAGTACCATTTCTTTTTGGAGGACTACACATTTGCTACCGCGTAGAATTAAGGTTACGATCGAGTCATCAAGCTATATAATTCAAATATTAATTCTATCAGTAGTGAAGATGAATTTTATTTGAATTTATTTCGTTCACACTGCGTTTCAGGTTTGATGTGCTAATTTCTAGAGTTTAATATAATAGTTTACAGTCAATGTAGAACTTCAATTTTATTAATTACTCTTGATTTAAAATTAAAATTTAAAATGAGCTTCTTGTCCATTAGTTTATTGTGGAAAAGTTATTTACACTACTAATTTGTAGATCTTTCGTGCATGTATACGTTCTGACATATAAATTTACCCATTTCCATAATTGTATAGATGGTATTTCAGTTTTTTGAAATTATTTATAGTTTTAGTTTTATAATTCATGTAGAGCTTGTATCGTGCATGCAACAGGTTAAGTGTGTAAACTTCTGAAGTAGTTTGTTTTGTCCCTTTTTGTTGTGGCAAAAATCAGACATTAGGCTTGTCCGGCATGTATGACAATAAAGACCTTTTACAATGCTTGAAAGGTATTTCAAGTACCTTCTAAATTAAGCAGTATCAGCTGTTGATGTTTAAAGGGTAAATTAGGAATAGGAAATAAGCCAAACTTCTCGGCAATGACGTTGTTTAACAAATAAAAAAAAGCAAGCTAGCCTGCCTTGAGCTGCTTGCCGGAGGTCGCCAATGCTTGCCCGTTGTTCCACCGTCCAGGCCGCCGCTCGCCTGCCGCCGAGGCCGTTGCTCCGCGCCGAGCCGCTGCGAGGTCGTCGAGCCACTGCTCGCCACCGCCGAGGCCGCTGCCGAGGTCGCCGAGGCCGAGCATGCTCGTCCGCTGCCGTAGCCGCTGCTCACCTGCCGCCGTTGCCGCTGCTCTCTCGCCGCCACCGCCGCTCGCTTTGTGCCGAGGTCGCCGAGGCCGCTGCTTGCCCGCCGCTCCACCATCCAGGCTGCTGCTCGCATGCCGCCGAGGCCGTTGCTCCGCCGTCGAGGCTTGCTGCTAGGCCGCGCCGAGAGGTCGCCGAGGCCGCTGCCGAGGTCGCTGAGGCCGAGCATGCTCGCCCGCGGCCGCAGCCGCTGCTCACCCGCCGCCGTTGCCGCTGCCCTCCCGCCACCACCGCCGCTCGCCCGCTACCGAGGCTGCCGCTCGCCACCGCCAAATGAGATAGGCACGGAGGATTGTACGCATTTGCCCTTAACCATACAAATTAACCCTACAAACCAATTACCATTTTAACATTCCACCTTCAGTGCCTGGCCCATACTTGGGTACCTTTTCATCGATACCTCTTATTTTGCTGTGTTAGATTAGAAACGATTAACGGTCCTAATTAATTCTAAGCACCGGAGAAAGTCTCATGACAATATTAGGGAAAGGTTGCGGATTTTTATTTTGAAGCATTGATTTTTCTTTTCAAGGATTGATGCTGATTTTTTTTTTTGGAAGAAGAGGAAGGAGCTAGCTCTGCCATCTTGTTATATTAAAAAGAAGATGCACTTAGCAGTTTTAACGATACATATTACATAGAGTTTACATGGAGCGTTCGCCGATTAAGTGATATGGGTGTCATTTTGATAAACATCCTGGAACATTCGCCTGTTTCTTTCTAGCCAGATGTTCCACCATGTCGTTAGCAGAGCCCCCAAGATCTTCCTCCTGTCGTTTTTTTTTTTTTTTGCACAATTGTGCTAAACGTGTACCACCAATACAATAAAATTGCATATTGTGCATTTTGGGGCACTGGCTGTAGGTTCATCCAAGAACAAATATTTGCCTACATCTTGTTTGTGTAAGCGCATTCTTTTGCAATATGATCGGGGGTTTCGAAGGCCTCATAGTATAAACGGAGCCAGAGCACCTGAAAGAGACGAAGGCACAAATACCAATGTGAGGTTCTGAAGTGTTAGGAGAGTACTCCGTGCACTGCATGTTGGCCTCATAGATCATGGGATCAATGTTCTCTTCTAGGAGCTTCAAGAGGCTGTGCTGGTCCTGCGCACGCACAAATGATTGGATCAGGGGAGAGGTCTACGTGTCTCACAAACAGTTTGGAGGCAGAGCGAGCATCTGAGCTCCCACTGCATCGTGGAAATGGCTGTTTGCAAGCCGAGGCAAAATAGGAAACTACCTGAGCGTCTTGCTCGCCAGGATAAAGGGAAGGAGCTGCTGGACTGTGGCCTCTATTCTAGCCGCCATCCTTTGTGTGCTGCCTCCCCGGCTGCATCAAGGCGATGGATGCTTGCAAGGCGAGGCAAAATGGGACACTACCTGAGCGTCCCATTTGCCAGGATGAAAGGAAGGAGCTGGCTTGACTGTGGCCTTTGTTCTAGCCGCCATCCCTGTGTTACACTGCCTCCTTAGTGCATCGAGGCGATGGCTGCTTGCAAGGCAAGGCACAATGGGACACTACCTGAGCGTCCTGCCTGCCAGGATGAAATGAAGGAACTGGCTTGACTGCGGCCTTTGTTCTAGCTGCCATCCCTTATGCACTGCCTCCTCGGCTGTATCGAGGGGATGGCTACTTGCAAGGCATGGCAAATGGGACACTACTTGAGCATCCTGCCTGCCAGGATGAAGGGAAGGAGCTGGCTTGACTGTGGCCATTGTTCTAGCTGCCATCCCTTCTGCGCTGCCTCCTCGGCTGCATCGAGGCGATGGCTGCTTGCAGGGCGTGGCAAAATGGGACACTACCTGAGCGTCCTGCCTGCCATGATGAAGGGAAGGAGCTGGCTTGACTGCGGCCTTTGTTCTCGCTGCCATCCCTTGTGCGGTGCCTCCTCAGCTGCATAAGGAGATGACTACTTGCAAGGTGAGGCAAAATGGGACATTACCTGAGCGTCCTGTCTCCTAGGATGAAGGGAAGGAGCTGCTTGACCGCAGTCTGTTCTAGCCACTATTCTTGTGCGTTGCCTCCCCCTGTTGTCCTTGTTTTGGTTGTAACGAGGATGCTCCTATTAGAGTGTGCAACCCAACCCACCTGTCATGAGCCATCCAAGTCATATTAGGCCCGCTTAACCACGGGCCTAACTGAAACCACAACTTTAGGTTATGGACCTATACAACCCAAAAGAGTAGCTTGATGGGTGAGACTGCCCCACCTTTAAGTCGTATTCCCCTACCACTAATTTTCGATGTGGGACTAAACCCAACAGCTCCCTTTGATGTGGCTCCCTGCTACCGCATAGGGAGTGGCTCCCTAGCCGGTCCCAGAGAGACCTGGTTCTGTGGTGGCCCTTATTCCTATCTTGGTGGTCATCATCATCTTCAAACATTTGGGGTGTAGTTGGCTAGGCCTAGTAGGCAATCAGCTAGAGCGTTGGTGTTGGGAGGTCAATGTCATCAACGACATTGTAGTACCACTGAAACTTTCTTGATTGCACCACTGAAACCAACACACCAGTGAATGTAATACACCATAATAGGAGTAGGGTATTACCTCAAATCGAGGGCCTAAACCTGTATAAATCGTTTTGTATTTTAAATCCATCTAGCTTTAGGTCCGACGCATAGCCCCATATTCATTATTGCGGATATAAAACATCGAAACACACTTAAATATAAATTAGGACCCATTTCAAATGTATGTATCATCTTGAAAGCAAACACCTCTAGAGACCTAAACTGTGATTCCTTCACTATGTCAAGATAAATCTCCCAATCCATTTGACCAATCAAATTGGTAATATATTTATGCCCTTGTTCAACATCGTGTCTACCGTACAAAGCATTTTTTTTACCTAGACTGTACAGGCAATTTGCTCATTGCCTTCGTTCCATCCAAGAACGTCTCTCACCCGCGACCTTAGTTCATCAAGTTTTGGATGGATGCTAAACATAAGAACTTTCACACTCATATCCTCGAACTCAACATATGCACCGGCATAAGGTTCTACCACTCTACCACCGCGATAAACACAAACCATTCTATCCATCTACATCGAAGAAATTGATAGTAAATATTACAAAAAAAATCTATCATCATATTAGAAAAATAAATTGTTCATCTACAACTACATATCACACACTAGCAACACGATTTACCTAAACATGTCAATGCCTCCTAACTAACTCAAATTATTTGATAAAACATGCAAGCTCATCCTATATATATGTGTCATACTACAAGCCTCAATCCAGCAATTCATGGTTCCAAAATACGAATTTGGGACAAATTTGATTTCTAGGATTTTACTTCGATCTCTTAAATCAAATAAAATTAAAAAAGGTAAACGGAGGAGGATACCTTGCATGCCAACTTCTTCATGAAATCCGACGAAAAACAACTGCAAAACAGCTGGATTTGAGGAGAGGTGAGGGAGGAGAGAGATGGCGATGAACTCTCCCTCTGTGCGCTGGGTAGGGGACAAAGTGGGGTGGGGGAGAAAGGGGGTGGCCCGGCACAGCTAAGTGGCCCTCTAGGTTGGTGCCAACGAGGCTGGTGCCGAGAAAGGGGTCTATTCCTAGAATAAATTTTTTTGGATCTATTTATAAAATAATTTTTCAAAAAGGTTAAAATGTAAAAAATTCAGAAGGGAAGGTGGCTATGGGGCTCGGGTAGGGTACCGGCGAGGGGCGATGGCAAAGACAAACAGGGGTGGGTGTCAGGACTGAGGGGGGCATCTTCCAAAACTTATGCTGAATTTTTATTACTGTGAAAGGAGTTGGAACGAAATCAGTCCGAGGCACGTGCAAAAGTTCTATACAGAGAATGCATGCATGTACATGTGTCCGTGTTGCAACTTTTTGGGATATGCAGTATTGCATCAATACAGTAAACTTTGTATTGTAGTATTCTAGGAGGAACGTGCATAGGTTCTATATTATAACTCTAACCTACCACATATCTAATGTATTTTGTTTTATGTATTTGGATTAGGCTTTTGATAGTCTGTTCCATGGATTGTAACATGACACTGTTTCTTTTGAACAATTCTAGCCATTGGTAACATGTTTTACATCGGGCCTATTCACTTTGTAGCCACTTTCAACCTTCTCAAATTTTGGCATTACCAAAATTGGGTGAATCAACAAACTAAACATACCATTACCAACATAACCTTACCAAATTCTGATAATTCTAAAACTTTCTACTCTCAAAACTTCTATCAAAATTTGGCAAGGTCTTAAACTAAACAACTCCCAATCTTACCTTACCATACCAAAACTTGGTAATTTAGCATTACCAAAGTTTAGCAAGGTTTTTTTCAGCAATAAAGTGCACAAAACCTATCAAGATCTTTTATTTTTGTCCAATTAAGGAGGGAATTTTAAGAATTTTGGATATATCATCACCTAGGATTTACACGGGGGTTCTAGGAGATCGAGCCTCCAATCAGTGTAAAGAAAAATTAAGGTTTACCGTCAGACTAGGTTATATGTGAAAGATTAAGATTTACCTTCAATCTAGCAAGTAGCTAGACTAGACTACACACGGGCTTTTAACCGTCGTCAGAGGTAACACACTACACTAAACACCCTCCCAACCATCGCAAACATGTACGGCGTCCGTGTTCTCCATGCAATCGGGTGTCGATACTATTGAAATCGGTGTTTTTATCATCACACGTACGTTGCTAACAGTTGGACCCAAAATTTGCATGCAGGGCTCACTAAAAAGCTGCTAAAATGGAATAAGAAGCTGACCACGGAAAGAGACGAGAACGGCAGTACGCCTCTTCACTTTGCGGCCGCCAGGTATTTTGATGTTGTGATAACCCATCTCGGATTGATTAAACCGTTGGAAGCTTTGGCACTCAAACGTTCTCGAGAAAGCGTGTGTTGGCACGTACTGGATGCTAACCCGGCCGCACTGTATTATGCCGACAAGGATGGATTATATCCTATACATGTGGCAGCCTCCGCTGGTGCTGTAGGCGCCGTCTCCATTTTTGTGAACAAGGCTCCCGGCTGCGCAGGTTTGCGTGACGCCAAACGGAGGACTTTCCTTCATGTTGCTGTCGAGAGAGGGCAGGTCGATGTCGTCAGATATGCTTGCAGCAACATATTGTTTTCATGGATTCTGAATATGCAAGACAGTGCCGGAAACACTGCACTGCACCTAGCTGTGCAGGAGGGGAGCCTTCAGATGTTCTCTGTTCTATTCAGGAATCTGCAAGTACGCTTGAACTTAACTAATAATAATGGGAAAACTCCTCTAGACATATCACATTTTAAGATCCCCAGAGGAATGCACTCCATCCAGGTAAAGCTATTAAGCAGTACCCTAGCTCTCGTTTATCTCCTCATTATTAATTTTTCGATTGTGATATTTTTTTTTTCTCAAGAGTAGTACGTACATATATACCGTACGTAGGGTTCTAATTAATTGTTGTTAAATTCTTCGCACTTTATATTTTATGATGTTTTCTGTTTTGCAGAACAATGAACCAAAAATACACTATGCACTCGCACTCGCCGGGGCTAGGAACGGTTCTTGTCACTTTCAGCAGAGCTATACTCAGCAGACCAAGTATGATGAAAAGGAGGAATTAGATAAGGTGAAAGATTCAACACAAACTCTAGGTATTGCTTCCGTTTTAATAGCAACAGTGACATTTGGTGCGGCTTTCACGTTGCCTGGAGGGTACACTAGTGAAGGTAGACCAACACTTGCTGGGAGGTACGCTTTTGACGCATTCATGACGGCCAACACATTTGCCCTCATCTTCGCCGCAATAGCTACAATTGCGCTCATGTACTCTGGATCCCCAGTGTTCAACATATGGAGTCGCAAAGCCTACTTGCTTACAGCCTTTTACTGCATGGAAACTTCGGTCACCTGCTTGATTGCTACCTTTGCAGTGGGTGTGTATATGGTGCTAGCCCCCGTTGCTCACAAGACTGCCATAGCAATATGTGTCATCAGCCCCATTGTCGTGCTATGCAAAAATCTGGAATTTTGGATAAAGTGGGCTCTTCTTGCAGCACCACTATATAACAGAATGGGGCTATTATGGACAATCCGAAACTTTGCTTCAGTGGTGGTGAAAATTATTATGCGCGATTGTTGGCCCTTCATATTCATCTTCAGTTGGGCCGCATATGCAAGGCACAGCTAGCACCATCCGAAGAATGGAACAGCCACTACCAGCTAGAAACCTCCATCTGAAGAATGGAACAGCCACTACCAGCTAGCAACCTCCGCTTGAATGCATCAGTATTATCATGTCTTCAGAATTTGTAAAATAGAGGAACGTTGTGTTGCTTCAGACAAACTCTCTTAGGGTATCTGTCTCTCCAGAATTTGTAATAACAACACGAAGCATTTGTGACATGCACTTACTAGTGCAGTGGCAAGGGGGACGTGGTTTCAAACCCGAGGTCCGTGTTTAATTCTCAACATTCACATAACTTCTTAATTATTTGACATCAAGTTCCTCGTGGCACTAAAACAACGATCAATAATTAACCCACCTAACCGAGCGCATGCTCATAGTTTCTTCATAATTATTCCACACCAAGTTCCTTGCCACACTAAAACACCGATCAATAATTAAGCACCCACCTAGTCGAGTGCCCATATATGTGCTGCAACAGATAAATAAGACAAATCTGTGAGTCATTGCTCAAAATAATAATTATTAACAATCTAAGAGTTGTTTCTATTAGAAAACCCCTCGCTACCGGGTGTAGTCCCAGGGGTTCCCCAATGGAGAACAAAAGAGAGACACACATATGAGGGTGAGACAGTCCTTTAATTCATTCATTCATTATAGCACTCAAGTGTATAATAGTGGGCCTCCTCCCCTCTCTCTCTCTCTCTCTCTCTCTCTCTCTCTCTCTCTATATATATATATATATATATATATATATATATATATATATATATATATATATATATATATATATAGTCATAGAGCCTTACTTCTATCCATATCAGGTGATGGCCCATTAGTGGTAACCCAGACTAGACATTTATGGGCCAGCCGGTTTCCTAACACTCCCTATTGGGCCTTCACTGCGTAATATTTATGCCTCATCAAAACTCCACAAAATCCAATGGAAAAAATTTGTAGAAAGAGTATATAACATACGTTTGCGATGTTGCACGATATACCTCAAACCTTGATAAGAAACTATAGGAAAAACTTATCTAAGGGAAAAAAAATATAATCCACCTAATTCTCAGTTCAATCTTCTTGATTGATTTTGGGTACTTGATTTTCCATATGAAGATTTTTAAAATGAATTAGCAAAATTCTCCCTCTGAATTTTGCATTTCTCTAAGTCCCATTGTTTTGATTCTTTGGACATACATCAATTTGAGAGAAGGTGTTGGTAATGATTTAGTGGACAAATCTGCAAGATTTTCACATGACTTAGTAAGCAATATTTTGTTACTTTTATGCAATTCTTGAGTATATAAGAACTTGGGGTTCACATGCTTAGTGAGATTCTTCTCATGTAACCCTTCACATTTGTGCGACATCTGCTGTACTATTTTCATAATGGTAAGAGTTGAGACAGCATTCAAACCACAATTGCTGGACATGGTAACTGTCTTACATAACCATACTCATTCATGGGAGGCTTTGTATAGTGCAATGATTCTTGGTTTGGTTCAGTGCAATTTGCCAAGTAACTGAGTGCTACTATGACACTCGCATGTGGGAATTCTGTTCCAAATTTTCTCCCTCTCTTCTTTAGGTCGGTAGGAAACTGGTCTACTTGCAATGACCTTCCAACCATGAGGATTTGGTAATAATTGATTATCCCGAAGCCAAGTATTTCGAACACTTTGTGAGTGTAGTTGGACTGATGTACTATAGTTACATCTATCACATGCTCTAGCTGCCAGCTTAAGCATAATTTCATTTCAACCAAATATTTCATTCCTAGTTCAAACTCAAATTCAAAGAAAAAGTTTGCTTCCTTAATTTAATGATATTTGGACCATCTTCTTAATCCATTCTGGAATTTTCTATAATAAATTCAATTCAATAATTATACTATGTTGTACCAGAATACCTATCTTGGTACAGGACTTAGCACTTTGTGTACTTCCATATATCCGATCCAAGCTCCTATAAACATCCATTATTTCATCTTCGAGTTGAGTTTCAATTTACAGGTTGAGTTTTCTTTTCAACTTTTAGTTGATCAATTCTTGGTTGACTGCCAATGAGATTCAATTTCAAAAAGTATTTACAAGATGATTTGGCAGTTTCAATTCTCTATGCATACTTAATTTGCATTCACCTTGAATATTACATAGGATGTATAATAACTTCTAAAAATAATAGAAAATTCATGCTAACTCCAAATAAAGTGAAATAAGATTTGTTGAACTCATAAAATTGCACACTTTACCACTATGATGTAAAACTTGGTCAAATCACCGAAATAAGATTTGTTGAACTCATAAAATTGCACACTTTACCACTATGATGTAAAACTTGGTCAAATCACCACAGAGAATGCCTCCAAAATTTCTGTAGTGTATAAATAACATATTTAAATTTCTGTAGTGTATAAATAACATATTTGACCGTATTTAAACTTCAAACACCTATAACTTGCACATACTAAATCATAAAACTGAAATTCTTTCAACACAATTCACCCTTGAGGAGTAACATGCATTACCCTGACATTGATCATCTAAGGGTTCATTCCCTCCCCCTAAATGACTAGAAATAATTCTCATTTAATTAAGGAATTAGGCCACATACACATCTCTGTTCAAAGTTTCTACTTTCAGATAGAGCCTTTTGCAATGCGCTATGATAGTGGGATATGCACATAAACCAGCAAAATGCAATAACACTAGTTGCATTATTAAGTGGATGTTTATGCCAATGGTCTAAATTTTCTTTGAGAATCTGCTGCTTTTAGGACTGCTTATCCCTTCATATTGCGAGTATTATAACAATGGTATAGCAAATCTTCTAATTCATCGCTTCTGCTTAGTCCATCCATGTGGATATTAGGTACTTAATGCTATTCTTAACATGCTATGCCAGCGCACCAATTATCAAATGCTATTCTAGCATTGTTCTTCCTTATGGACTTCTTAAGATGATTAGTGAAATTCTTTCGGATTCACATGATCTTGTTGGATCAAAATTGGCAAAAACATGGTGTCAAGTAAAAACTAGACATACGTTATTTCGGTGGCACGTCTGTGAACTTCTTGTTGTACCAAATTAACCCATATGAGTGCTAAATAAGATCAAAGTATTCCCCTGTAGTCCAGTTCAGGAATGCTAGAATTATACCATCATAGTATGCAATCTATGGATCAATTTCCCATTGGTGCATACAGGCACATAAATCTCCATGATTTAGGAAAATTATTTCATATATGCTATGACCATACGGGTTACAATTTTATTCTCATAATTCTAAGACCAATGTGGCAAAATCTATATTGCTAAAAGGGAAGAATATAGTCTAGTTTGCAATTCTAATTTTTAAAGCATAATAATCATGTGCGGGAAGTGTGTGCTCTTCCAGAGCAAAGAACATTTATTTAATTCAACATTCATTCAAAAATTGCAACGAATAAATGATGACAAGGCTTGAAAGTTGGACTAACACTAGAAAACTGAAAAGCTAAGCCATGACAAGGTTAATGTGTTTGGCAAATCATAGATTATGGGTAAAACGTACACCTACTACAGTATGAATATTTTTTAATCTATTCAAATAGCCATGCTCGCAGTTATATAAGCACAGGACTCGCAATGTCTCTTGGCTAGAAATTGAATTGTTTCACTACTATAGAACAGGTCATCAGTACCGGTTGGGAGCCTTATCAGTGTTTCACTGCTACAGAACAAGTCATCAATACCGTCCCCAACCGGCACTAAACTTCAAGCACTAATGAGAGGGGTGCATCAGTGCTAGTCTTAGAACCGGCACCGATGTGTTCCCCCTGAGTCCACAAAAATGGGGGCGGCTCGATGAATCGGAAAAAAATGGGGGCGGCTCGATGAATCGGCTCAAAGAATCAAGCCGATACTTCGAGCGGCCCCTCGAGATTCATATCCACATCCATGCCCCCTAATCCCTGTCCAAATTGCAGATCAAGAACCCTAATCCCCATCCACATTGCAATCAAGAACAAGAATACAAGATCCACATCCATGGATCAAGATTAATAAGAACCACATCACTGGATTCAATTGTTCAACTATCCCCATCAACAACACCAGAACAACCACATCACAATGGCCAACCATTACACATTCATAGATCAACAGATCAAAATCAGACTCACTATTGATCTTCCTCACAACCGTCGTCTCCCTCGGGCCACCGCCACCGTCATCCGTTCACACCCAAGCTCGTGGCAGCCCCCGAGTACGTCAGGGGCGATGGAGGGCGGTGAGGCGGTCGAAGCCACGGCCGTAGTCGTCCTCGAGCTCCAGAGATTGGATCCACCGCGCCAGGGGGGATTGAGCCATGGACGTAGTCGATCTCGCACGCCGTCCCCGTGCAGCCACCCCACCGGATCTGGATGGAGAGAAAGAGGAAGAGGGGTGTGGCGGTGGGCTAGGAAGAGGGAGGCAGCAGTGGCGGCGGCTGCGAGGAGGAGGCGAGGAGCCAGCACCAAGGAAGAGCGAGAGGAAGAGAGCGACGACTACGAGACAACTACGGGAGCGTCAGTGGGCTCGGCCGGCTCAGCCACTTACGATTTTTTTCCCTTCTGTTGGTCGGCTCGGCTTTAATTCTTTGGTGTCGGTTTTTCTCCTTAACTGTTACTGATGCATGGAATATCAGTGCCAGTTTTTTAAATAAACTGGTACCGGTCATTTCAATGCCGTTTTTTCTTTCTAATCAATACTGATGAATCGTAATTAGTGCCAGTTATTACTCTTTCAGTCCACAGAATGGATCGGGGGTTAGAAAACCCCCATAGCTTTATGGAAGAAACCCTATCCCTACCCTTCAATATAATTATTTTATGCATCATTTATTTGATATAATAACTTGCTGAGTTATTACTTTACATTGCATGAGTTTTACTTTACTCTTTTTTTACCATGTCCAAGCTGCACCGTGTCCCTCAACGGATCCAGCCACGTCGAGCTTGGAAGCAGGGCCGGCCTTGAGCCAGTGCCGACGGGGCGACCGCCCTAGGCCTTAGAAAATCAGGGGGCCCCATCTGGAGATACATATAGTCCATATACTTAAAGGTCTAGCCTGCGACTGTCTTAGTTCTCTTAGAAATCCACTCCTCCAAGCAAGCCCAAATATGAAAACAATCCAGGCCTGAGTACGAGGCCGTAGCCCACTGCCAACCAGGCAATTCTAAGCCCTCTAGCAGAAACATACAGGAAGACGAATCGATCAATCGATGCTACCGCTATCTTCTCAGCTTCTCGTACACGCAAGACGGACAGACGGCCGCCGGCGGCCGCTACTTCGCCCGCTGCTGCTTCCCGGACAGGAGCGCCCCAATCGCTAGACACGCAAGGATCGTCCCAACGCTGCCGGATCAAGGTTCAAAATCTTTCTAAATCCTAACTGAATTCTTGCGTATTCAACCATTGCACCATTGCCAGAACAGTTTAGTCAGTAATGTCTCAGGAAAGGCTAAATGGTTTGGCTACTTTGTGCATTGAGAAGAGGATGTTGGATGAGATTGATATTGACTCTATCATTACTGACTTCGCTTCTAGAACTGTTAGAAGAAATTGTTTTAAATGATGTAGAGACAATAGGTTTTTTGTATTTAAACTTATTATTGTGACATCATTAGTAGCAATGAGTTTTCATAATATAGCTGCAATGATATATTATTTATTATATTTACAACCGGTGAGGGCCTCAATTTTTGTTTCGCCCTGGGCCACCAAAAAGTCAGGTCCGGCCCTGCTTGGAAGCACCATATCTGAGCAGGCCGACGGTGGCTCACCGCTTTCGTGTACTCTCTGGGGAGCACTAGTGCTGCCTCCTCCCCATCTCAATCGCAGTCGCTCATATTAGGTGTCATTCAAGACAATTTTTACAAAACGAGAAATATTATTAGCACATGATTAATTAAGTATTAACTATTAAAAACTTAAAAAAATAGATTTTTTAAAGATGCTTTCATATAAAAAGTTTTTTTAAAAAACATTTAGCAGTTCAGAAAATATGATTAAAAAAAGGAAATAAGCAAAAGCTAGAAACTAACCGAACACTTCTTAACCATCCAGGCCATAATGTCGGAGGAGTGAACTCCAACCGCGGGGAGTCTGGGAACCCCCCTTTGAGGTTCGGCCAGGGAAGTTGTTCACAGGACGGCTACGGCGTCTCGTTGATGGCACGTAAGGGAGGCAGAAGAAGTAGACAGGTTCGGGCCGCGCAGAGGCATAATACCCTACTCCTGTGTGTATCTGCTATGTGGGAGGTGAATATCTGCTATGTGGGAGGTGAATGTGCTTAGCTCACATGTTAGGAGGAAGCTTTTCTAGGTACAATATGTCTTGTCGCACATGTCCGCCTGCTGAGCCACGCCGGAGTTGGTTCGGATTGCTGATGATGTAGCTTCTTACATATGCCTCTTTGGTGAAAACTATATAGATACTAGTTAGCGTGCACGTGCAAGACACGTCGACATATAAATATGAAAACGTAATTCAAAGGCAAAGCTAGTATAACTAAAAATGGTGGCGTCAGGATTTCTGAAATCTTCCAAGCTTTTACTTCACAAAGAAAACTTCCATTGTTTGAAACTGATTCCGTCCACAAGATTAACACCAGTAGAACCATCCTCTCGCCATAGCTATCTGCAACCAGCAAATAATTTGTTGTTATCTTAAATAAACAACAAGAGCCACAATACCCCCACTTGTTCATTGTGATATATGTAATAGGCAAAATACTCCGGGGTTGTTAAAAGACCATGTGAAAACCGGACAATTGCCATTCTCATGTTTAATGGCTATATTAGGTTTTATGTCACATTATATATGCAATCCCTCCTCTACATTATCACTCTTGTCTATTAATTCTAACATGTCCCTTCATAGCATTCAATATTCTACATCATGATGGGTTGCTGATACCTGCAATTTGAATGCAAAATACATGTTTTATTTATTTATAATTGCATATCATCTATATCAATTTTGTAACTCCCAAAAGGAATATATTCATGCATCAGAGAGTGGAGCCTGCACGTTGTTGTTAATGTTGGCCTCCATCTCCTGGGGGTACAATGAAGAGGCTAAAATATACAACTACTTGCAGAATCATTGTCCTGCCATTCACAATGAAGTTCAAAGTATATTAGCATTTGATCTTCCTTTAAGGATCATGTGTGTGTATCTTTTGAATGATCATGGATTCATGGTGAACTAAAGCAACAGCTAAAGTACGTTCAACAAGTCATGATTTTGGCGTGTTACTGTTACCTGTAGTGGTCATTTCGACAGATGTAAAACAAATCATTTTTGAAAGTCAATAGCAAGTTGTGCATGTGGAAGCCACCATCTCAAGAAAAAGAATGCAAGCGCAATAAAACATTAGTTAATCTATGCTAAATATATATATCTAAACTTTTGGTAGAGATTTGTGGAAGCAAAGAAATAGGCAAGTTTTCAATCGAGACTCAAGAGTACCTTTGCATTCTGCAAGTTTACAGTTGTATAAAAGATTAGGTAGGCTTATGCAATACTCCTAACTTCCAACATCTCTGTCCAAAGGCAAATAAACTGTCTACCACCATTGATGTTCAGCGCTACTATTCTTGGTCTGCAGAAAGAGACACTGTATTTGGTGAGGGAGAGTTGCTCACTTGACATAGGCAGGCAACTGCATCCAAATATAAGCTGAGAGCATTCTCCATTTTTTTTATGAAAGTGCATTCCCAATTCATTCAGAATACATAACCGAAAACAAATAATAAAATGATTGCATTCTTTGGAAAGCTAGAAGAGATTATAGGAAGGAACAAAACAGAAGTTAAGCACACAGTTTGGTTACCTCTTAAATATTTTTTGTGAACTTGAAATTCATGCTATCTGCAATAGATATCATCCCATATTCTGTAAATCTGATGAATTAAAGAATAAAATAATAGACACATTTGGTAATTAGCGTGATTGAATCAGTTGAGCATTTCCACAAGCAATTAACATGGGTTTATTAGAAGCGTAAAGGTTGCAACAGGAGATCAGGGGACATGCAAAACACATGAGTAAACAGAGACACTTAGCGTGATGCATGAAAAAGTTCACAGAGGTTGCAACCTGCAAATATATAATCTCAATTCATTATTGAAACAGGATGGGGGCGGCCAGATATATTCATAGTTGGATTGGCTCACAGGCATCATGCTGCATTGAGATAAGCATGTTCGTCCGTCCGGTGGCCGTAGAAGCCGATGCTTGGGCGAGCGGACGGTGTACGTGTGTACCGGCGTCTGGCGGTCGGTGGATGGCCGAGCGCAGCTAGCATTAGGGATTTGCCGAGCCGCCACGGCGTTGCTGTCGCTTAGCACTCAACATGGCCGAGGTACTGTTGGGCCACCGTGGGGACTCTGGTCAAACCGCTGCCACCACCACCGCACAGTCCTGGCCGAGACGCATGCCGAGCCGCCACCGCCGCGGCACATGCCCTAGGGCCGCTCGGGTCGAGCCGCCGTCCCCACCCCTTCCCATCCAGAAGATAACGCCACCCGTTCCCCTCATCTTCGTCATCACCAAGGTTCGAGGTGGGAGGTGAGGCCACCGGATTTGATGGCTCAGGGAAGGGCTGCCAGATCCAGGAGGAGGAGCTCGAGGGAGGGTCGTCGCCGGACGAGAGATGCGCCGGCAGTGTCGAGCATGCGCCATGGCATGGGGATCGTGACATACGGAGTATCTGGACTGGCGGGTGGACAGCGGCGGCGTGGAGCGCCGGGGTAGGGTTGCGGCGGTGTTGCATCTATCTTCTGGCGTGGCCCCGCGATGCTCCGGACGTGGCGGATCACGACTGGAGCGACAAGCACGGGAGTACGGCGACTGCTTCCGTTCTGCTTGCTTTCTCAGATTCTTCCTCCAGAACGTGCGGTGCGCACGAGCAGCGTCGAGTCCAGGTCGTGGGATGGCACGATCCAAGTATTTACTATATATGTAATAGGCTAAGTGTAGCACAACAGAAGGCTTTTTATTCCAGTGCAAAAGAAGGAGAAAATTGCCTCAGAATCGTTTTCTGCGACCTGCTCTATTCTTGCTCTGTTTTTCACCTTGCCAGAAATTTACCATTTCTGCTACAGTGCCAAGCCGAGAGAAATTGAGAGGGAGAGATCCTGCCCATTCCTAACAAGTAGTATTAGAGCCACAATCCTTTCTCAAACACATGCATGGAGAAGTTGCCGATTGTCCCGGCGGCGAGTAGTAGCGGCGGCGGTGGCGGAAGTTCGAGCTCGTATCAGTACCCGCAGCTCTCGACAGCACACTACACCAGCTGGGCGATTCGCGTCCAAGCGATCATGGAGGACCAGGGCGTCTGGGTGGCGGTCCAGCCGGCGCCTGGCGACGCCGTTGATTTGAGGCTATGCAGGAAGGCGAAGGCGCATCTACTCCAAGCACTTCCGGAGGATATTCTCATACAGGTGGCAAAGAAGAATTCCTCGAAGGAGATTTGGGAGGCTCTGAAGACGAGATTCGTTAGGGCCGATGGCGTCAAGAACGCACGGTTGTGGGCGCTGAAGAGTGACTTCGACGCCATGCGAATGGTCGATGGAGAATCGCTTGATGACTATGCAGGAAGGGTGACGGCGATGTCGGTGAAGTACACTAATGTCGAGGGGCGCTAGACGACGCGGCCATGGTGAAGAAGTTGTTCGACACCATGCCGGATTGGTACCTGCCCGTCGTCGCCGGCGTCAAGTAGTTCTGCGACATCGACACAATGTTGTTCGAGGAGGTGCTGTCCCAGCTGAAGGCGTTCGATGAACGCACACGCTTGCGCCAAGCCGGGGGTGGGCTCACTGTTGGCGGCCAATTACTCCTTACTCAGGCTGAGTGGGAGGCACGGCAGAAGAAGGGCGGTGGTGATTCTTCGTCAAACCAAAAGGGTAAGGCACCCGTAGGTAGCGGGAATCGTGGCCGAGGCAGTCGTGGTCGCGGGCGTGGCCGCGGCAAGGGAGGTCGTGGCGAGGTGCAGAACGCCGACGGTGCGGGTGGCTCCAGCGGCGGTGGCCGTGACAAGAGTCACATAGCTACTTCAATTGCAGCGAGATGGGGCATTACTCCACGCAGTGCAAGGCGCCCAAGAAGAAGGAGAAAGTCCACCTTACGCAAGCCGATGACATCGAGCCGGCGCTGCTTTTTGCAATTTCGGAGGAGCTACCGCGGGAAGCGATTACGCAGCCGCGGGAGGAGACTTCGCTGCCACGACAGACTCGTCAAGAGGTGGTGCTGCTCAACGAAGATCGGGTGTGGCCGGAGCGGTACCAAATCGAGCACGGCACATCGCCGGCTGCCATCTGGTTCCTCGACAATGGCACAAGCAACCATATGATTGGTGACAAGGAAAAGTTCCGGGAATTGGACGAGGGCGTCACCGGCAGGGTGAGGTTTGGCGACGACAGATCGGTGGAGATCGAGGGGAAAGGCTCGATTCTCTTTGCCTGCAAGAATGGAGATCAATGGCTGCTCGAGGAGGTGTATTACATTCCCAGTTTACGCAGCAACATGGTTAGCCTTGGCCAACTCATCGAAACCGGCCACAAGGTGATCATGGACGAGGACGAACTCGAGGTGTTTGTGAAAAATCCGATGCAGTTGATTATGAAGGTGAGGCATACTCCAAACCGTCTCTACAGGATCAAGCTCACTCTGGTGCATCCCGTGTCCCTATTGGCGAGCTTGGATGATCCAGCATGGCTATGGCACGCGCGCCTAGGTCATGTGAACTTTCAAGCGTTGAAGCTGCTCGTCGACAAGTCAATGGCCGGAGGAGTTCCACCGATCTCACACCCGCAGCAGAGCAACCATTCCTAGCGGCAATAAACTTTCGGGCAGAGGAGCCACTCGAGCTGATCCATGGCGATCTTTGCAGCCTGATCACACCGGCGACAAATGGCGGTAATCAATACTTTATGCTCCTTGTGGATGATTGCACTCGCTGGATGTGGGTGTATATACTCAGGACAAAGGACCAGGCGCTGCCGGCGTTCGCAAAATTCAAGGCATTGGTGGAGAATGTACGGGGATGCAGGATCAAGATGCTTCGCACAGATCGCGGGGGAGAATTCCTCTCGGCCGAGTTCACTCGGCTGTGCGAGGACGTCAGCATCGATCGGCAGTTCACTGCCCCATACACTCCGCAGCAGAACGGGGTGGTGGAAAGGAGGAACCACACGGTGATGGACATGGCGCGGTCCCTGTTGAAGAGCATGTCGGTGCCAGGAAGGTTTTGGGGGGAGGCGGTGAGGCACGCCGTCTATCTCCTCAACCGGCTGCCGACAAAGGCGATGGGCAACCGCACCCCATTCAAGGCCTGGATGGGGAAGAAACCTCACCTAGCACACCTCCGTGTGTTCGGGTGCACTGCACACGCGAAGAACACAATGCCACACTTGAAGAAACTAGATGATCGGAGCTCCCCGTTCGTGTACCTCGGCATTGAGGAAGGGAGCAAAGCCCACCGCCTGTTCAACCCTCGTCGCTGTCGAATCCATGTAAGTCGAGATTTGGTGTTTGAAGAAAATGTGGCGTGGACATGGGGTGGTGTTGCAGGGGAGGTAGAGATGGCAGAATTCATCATCGAGTTTGCCACCGACACCGGGTTGGAGATGAACATAGGAGCGGCAGCGAGCGTGCCGGCATGCCAGGAGCCACCCTCCCACTCGCCAGCGCCAGAAAGGCGGGCCAACAAGGAGCCGGCAATGCAGACAGGGGAATCATCCTCCCCTGTGCCAAGATTACCGGCAACAGGCGCAGTCGGGCCAAGCAGCAGGCCGATGACGTCGCAGACAAGCGGCAGCTCTGACAATGATGATGGACTTGTTCGGTACAGGCACATCGACGATATCACGAAGGAGGCGTGGCGTGTTGATTTGGAAGAAGAAGAAGCCGACGAGGAGGCACTGTTGATGGAGACGGAGGAGCCATCGTGCTATCACGAGGCAGCTGGCCAACCAGAGTGGGATGATGCAATGTGCAAGGAGATTGAATCCATCGAGAAGAATTCAACTTGGTCGCTATCAAAACTTCCGGTTGGGCATAAGGCGATTGGTCTCAAGTGGGTTTTCAAACTCAAGAAGAACCCTGAAGGAGAGGTGATCAAGCACAAGGCGCGGTTAGTTGCAAAAGGCTATGTGTAGCGTCATGGTATCAACTTCGAGGAGGTGTTTGCGCCGGTCGCCCGCCTCGACATAGTACGTGTCATCCTCACCGTAGCAGCAAATCGTGGGTGGCAGGCGCACCACTTGGACGTCAAATCAGCGTTCCTCAACGGCGAACTACAGGAGGAAGTGTATGTTGCACAACCAGAAGGATTCATGGTGAAGGGCAAGGAGCAGTGTGTGTATCGGCTGCATAAGGTGCTTTACGGACTCCGGCAGGCGCAGCGCGCTTGGAACATGCGCCTCAACCGGAGCTTGAAGCAACTCAATTTTGCAAGATGTGTGTAGGAGCAGGCGGTGTACACCCGAGGCAAAGATAGCACCAGCGTCATCGTCGGGGTGTATGTGGATGATCTAATCGTGACCGGCCAAGATCCCTCTGCAATTGATGAATTCAAGAAGCAAATGATGGCCAAGTTTGAGATGAGCGACCTCGGGCTCCTACACTACTACTTCGGCATCAAAGTGGCGCAAGGTGACGACGGTATTTCTATTAAAGAGGCTGCGTACGCCAAGAAGGTGCTGGAGCAATTCGTAATGTTTGAATGCAACTCCACCAAATACCCCATGGAGCCGATGACGCAGTTGCACAAGGACAGCGAGGGACACCCGGTGGACGCCACGGAGTACCGTCGCATCATCAGGTGTCTCAGGTATCTGCTCCACACCCGGCCAGACATGTCATTTGCGGTCAGTGTGGCGAGCAGGTTCATGGAGCGGCCGACCGTCATACACTACAAGGTGGTCAAGCAAATCCTGAGGTATTTGAAGGGAACCACGCACTACGGCCTCGTATACAGCAAGAATAGAGGTGTCGAAGTGATCACCGACTACACGGACAGTGATCTCGCTGGAGACTTGGACAATCGCAAGAGCACGGGCGGCATGGCGTTCTACATCAACGAATGCCTTGTCACATGGAATTCACAGAAGCAGAAGACAGTGGCGCTATCGTCGTGCGAGGCCGAGTTCATGGTGGCAATGGCGGCGGCATGCCAGGCGCTTTGGCTCCGAAGCTTGTTGGCCGAGCTGACCGGGGAATAGCCGAAGTCGGTAAAGGTGTTCGTCGACAACAAGTCGGCGATCGCGTTGATGAAGAACCCGGTGTTTCATGGACGCAACAAGCACATCGACACCAGGTTCCATTTTATTCGTGAATGCGTCGAGGGAGGCTAGATCATCATCGAGTTCGTTCGAACAGAAGAGCAGCGAGCTGATCCCTTGATGAAAGCATTGCCGACGGCAAAGTTGGTGACGATGCGGCATCTACTTGTTGTCCGCGAACTTGGGTGTAATGCCCCTCTCCCGTTAACCCGAACAGGTTAACAAAAGAGGAACGTCGTTACCTGTAATACCTGTATCAGTCCCAAGAGACCAGCTAGTACATACAGGACATCGGTGGATCACAGCCAAACCTGCTATATTTAATATACATAGTCCTTACATAAGTTGTAGCCTCGGACAGAACCCGAGACATGCAACGATACATTATAAAAGTAAGCAGCGAAAAAACACGGGTAGACCTATACCCACAAGCAAATCTTGGGACCTAGATCGAAACCCTAAAATTCCTCGTACTCAACTTGATCTTGGTAGAACTAGCTGAGAGTGGGGTCTTCATCTTCGTAGACTTCTAAGAGAGAGTAAGCAAGGATGAGTACACGAGGTACTCAGCAAGTCACGGAAATTAGATGGCATGCAGGGCTTAGCAAGGAAGGTTAAGGTTGTTTTGCAAAAGTGGTTTTCAAAGATTTTATGGTTTTAAAAGTCTAAGTGTGCTCTTTGAGTTGTCGGAAAGAAGCTCGCGCTTCAATCTATTCCGTGAGTTGCTTTGCAACAACTCACCACAATTAAGTCAGTCGGGAAGAGACTCGCGTCTCAACCCATTCCACAAGTCTGGGACTTGTCACAATTTCCGATTCGGAGCGTACCATCCTCTAGTACCTCCATTTAGGTGGATTCTCTTTATTTCAAAACTTATCACTTAACTCAGACATCTCAACTATGGTGTCATCCGACACCCCGGGTCACACATGCCCGTTTCAAGCCACACAGGCCATCCATCAGTCACACAGACCGATTCTGGTAACAGTTCCTGACCCGCAAAACAATTACACAGATATTTGTAAAATAAAATCTACGCTAGAGGAATCACTTCACATTCGCCCGTAACCGTTGGCATGGCTGTCCGACAGTTCATAAACCTTTGCAAAAAGTGCATGTTTTTCCCACACGACGCGAGCTTACTCCCACACTGGCCAAGCAGGGAGGTTCGCGACAAGGCCTTTCCGGAGCCTTCCCAGGATAGCACGTTGCCCTATAAATGGGTCCTCTCAACCAAGTACCAGGAACTCATTTCCTATACTTAGGGACGGGGGTATATCGCCCTCTTGGCACCCAACCGCTCCCACATTTATTAGCAACCAAAAACCATTGTGGAAATACTAGTTACTCGGCCAGGAGCGTCCCATTCCACCCATGTAATCGCACTGTTATATGCTCAATGCAATTCCTCAAGGAAACAGTCCTTAAATGTCACGTGAAGTTGGAGCCACATAGGCAGCGACGACCCATGACCAAGTTTTGTAAAACTGTTTTATTTCGCAAATACTCGACCAAGGGTGTCAAGGTTAAAAAAATTATTTTATTTAAAACCCTAGTTTTTTTCCATCGTCAAAATTTTATTTTAGAGAAAATGGCATCATCGACATTCGAACTCAAGTACGAATATCAAGATGATAGGGCTACAAAGGTCGGGGCAACAATTTATCCAAGGAGGGTCAAATGCGGCAAATAGGTTAGGCTGAACGGATTCGATTACGAACCGCGGCCGAAAACAGTCGTGTACCTATTTATGCAGGTTTTAGAAATTAAAATAAATTTTAAATCATGGGTCCAATATGGTCAAGGGTGACTTGCCTTGCTCGAGGTCTTGCGAGTCTTCGGCAAAAACTTCTTTCGGCGACTCCTCGGAAACGGTCTCTATGCGTCGCAAAAGAAAACATGTGAAAACAGCAAGAATCAAAACCTATCTTATACAACTAATAGTGCCAGTGTGTAAATCTCAATTTTAGAAAAATTTTGAGAGTTGAATGGGCTCAAACGGAGTTACGGTTTAAAAGTTATGAATTTTCAAAGTTTGAGTCAATTTTTGGAATTAAAAAGGATTAAAATTATTTAGGAAAGAAAAGAAATAAAAATAAAAAAAAGTCCAGAGGCTGACAGGTGGGGCCCTATTGCCAGGAGAGAGAGAGAGACTGGAGCTGACATGTGGGGTCGGCAACAGTGAGGAAGAGAGAGAGAGGAGACATGGGACTGACATGTGGGGCCCACAAGACAGTAAGGAGAGAGGGAGAGAGGGGCTGACAGGTGGGCCCGATGTGTTAGTGCTACAGAGAGGGGCGGGGACGCTGGTGGTGTGGGACCGGCCTGTCAGTGTCGGGAGGGAGGTGCCGCGGTGGCCCGAGGTGGCCCGCATCGACTGACGTGGTGCCCACGTGGCAGTGCTACGTCGGCCTGGTCCGACGAGGTTGACACAGCGGGGAATCGACGGCCGACGATCGCCAGAGTCGATCTCGCCCACGGCGAGCGACCTACGGCGGAGGAGAGCGGAGGGGACAGGGAAACACGTGAACGGCTCGGATTGGACTAGAGGGCGGCAGAAGATGGTTGGCGACGGACGTCCAGAGCCGACAGCGGTGGCGGTGGTCATTTGGTCGCCGCCGGTGACCATTCGGGCGGCGGTTGGCTCGGATTTTCGGTTGTGCAGTTGCGATGTCTCATGAGGAAGCTAGGAGAGGGAGTTAATTTTATTCTACCTTCGTCGTCGGCGAGAACTGAAGCGGTAGCGATGGCGGACGGCGGAGGGAGGATTTGGGGGTTTTCGATTTAGTGGCTAATTGGCGGTGGGGAGTGGCGGAGAAGCTTTACGGCAGCTTGGGGACCTCAGCGGTGCTGGTGGTTCGATCTGTGGTGCTCTGGATCGGCGGTGGCGCTCGGGTTAGTGCGGCGGCGAGGCGGTCTCGGCTTGGGTTCTTGGCAGCCGAAGGAGGGGGAGGGCTGCTCTACTTATAGGGGAGCTCGAGAGCTAGTGAACGACGAACTAAGGCGGTGGCACAGGAAGATAAGCTTCGAGCTCGGCCGGCGAGACTCAACAATGGCGTGGCCGCTGTGGCTTGCGTCATGCGCTCTCCAGAGAGGAAAAACGGGGTGCGGAGGGGATGGTGATGCGACGGGACGGGGAGCTCGTGTGTGCGGATTGACCTCCGGTGCTCGGCGGTGAGGAAAAAGGCTGCGGCCATGGCCGGCTTTTGACCAATGGGCACGAGGCAAGGGGCGGAGCGGGATTTGCGCCGGGCGACGAGACAGCGGGGTTGACGACGGTGAGCTCCGCTCTATAATGGTGGGGAGACAAGGAGGGATGGGCAAGTTCCTCTCTGCCAGGGAGAGCTCGAGAGTGTTCGGGAAAGATGAGAGAGAGAGAGCGGGTAGCGAGAGGTTGAAGACGACGATGTCGTCGGGGCTGACAGGCGGGACCGAGTGGCAGTGACGATCTCAACCGTCCACGTTTTCGCATTGGTTGGCCGTGAGCGAGAGCGGGGTGAAGCGGCTGACATGCGGGCCCGCGGGGATTAAATCCCGCGCGCGCGCTCGGCTAGGCCAAGCGGGCCGGCAAGGAGAGAAAGGGGAAGTAGGCCAAGAAAGGAAGGAGGTGGCCCAGCATGCACAGTGCCATTTAATATTTTATAGGGATCGATTGAATAGGTTTTTTGAAGATTTGAATTTTGGAAATTGATTTGAATAGGGTTTTTAATTTTTTTGCAAAAATTTAGGGAATTCTACAGAGGTTCTAGGGCTGATTTTTGGACAAATTTTTGAGATCACACAAAGGCACAAAAATTCTAAACTCGAATAAAGAGCCATATTTTGAATTTAAGTTTTTATTAAAATAGTTTAGCACAAAATAAATTGCAACCATTACATTGTGCCACTCTAGGATTAGGGGGAAGAATGTTGCATCTATCTCCTGGCGTGGCCCCGCGATGCTCTGGACGTGGCGGATCACAATGACTGGAGCGACAAGCACGGGAGTATGGCGACTGCTTCCGTTCTGCTTTCTCAGATTCTTCCTCCAGAACGTGCGGTGCGCACGAGCAGTGTCGAGTCTGGGTCGTGGGATGGCACGATCCAAGTATTTACTATATATGTAATAGGCTAAGTGTAGCACAATAGAAGGCTTTTTATTCCAGTGCAAAAGAAGGAGAAAATTGCCTCAGAATCGTTTTCTGCGCCCTGCTCTGTTCTTGCTCTGTTTTTCGCCTTGCCGGAAATTTGCCCTTTTTGCTACAGTGCCAAGCCGAGAGAAATTGAGAGGGAGAGATCCTGCCCATTCCCAACAGGCGGCACACAGTGTTGCTGGCGTGGAGGGGCTGCGAAGGCGCTGTTTTTTTTCTTTTCTTTTTTTTTGTGGTTTTTGAATGGAGAGGCCACCGCTTTTCACGCATCTGGGATGCTCGTGACGCGGGATCGCAGGCGATTACGGAATTGGTAGTACCGCAGGATTGAAATTAGTATATTTTATATTAATATGAAACTAATATATTTTATATTAGTATATAGATATAGATATAGATATAGATATAGATATAGATGAGGATACAGTGATTGATACTGCTGGGCTATAACTTAAAATTTCTACCTAGGCTGTCTAGATGGTGTGGTAGTGAATTATTAGGCACTACATATACATGTTCTTTATTACATTGCATAATTTGGGAAAAAAATTCTGTACTTTACTATTACTATTTACTCTCGATTAGGCAAGTACAAAATTGTGATGGCTTGTCGTTGTTTTAACGGGCACTTCCAAGATATTCTTTGGGTGTCAACAATAACAATGGAGTACTTCCAAACAATTGGTATGGCCGCTTTACTAAATTTTCTTAGTTCATGATACCATTACTTTTCAACTATATATTTGGTTAAATGTGAGAAAATGAACTCTACAAAATGAGAGTGGGGTTCTTACGGCTGTGGAAAATATCCACGCCATGATTGATAAGGTGGTAGCCGATGGCATCCATTCCGAGAACATATTTGTTTGTAGATTCAGTCAAGAAGGTATGAAAATTTTCTTTGCATGCTAAGTTCCCCAGAGCGGTGGATAATTGTACTATGAATTAAGTATTGGACTATATGTTGTCTTGCAGGTGCTCTCACATTAGCAAGTGTTTTACTTTATCCCAGGACGCTACGTGGTGGGTCACACAGAGGATTTGACCTGAAGCGAGGAAGGTATGCAACTCTGTCAATCCCTTTATTCATCCAGTTTAGTTTAATGTTCATAAGGTGCAATAGTACAACCTTGAAAGTTGGAACCGCGTTATTATCTGAAAAAACACCGGAATGGCGAATGGAATTAATGCCGGCCAAATTTATTAGGACTGAACTGTATTATTATCTTACATGAACTAATTCACCTAGAATTTTCTAAGGATCCTTTTAAGTCTTGATAACAGAAAAGGATCTGCAATATCTGCACATCTTACATAGCCACCTTAATGTCTTTATGTGAAAAAACAAGTTGAAATGAATTCTGAAGCTTCTCCCTGAATATATTATTTTAGTTAAATTCCATATGAATTAAGCAAAGTTTGAAACTGACAGCACATATCAGGGTATCAAGTCATCCAACTCAGTGATGATAAGGTAGAGCATATTTTCAATCGTGTAGCTCCTTGCCCCATGCAAAAGTGTTCAACTGAATTTACCTTTTTTCTTTCAGTGAACTTGAAAACATCAAGAAGAGCAGCAGTTTAATTACTTTTTTTTTTGGCCTGTATGGCATCTCAAAGAAGGATTGGGGAAACTACTCTGAATGAAGGTACGAAAAGTAGATGAGCGAGTCAGCCTTTTTGGTTACTGGAGAAAATTAGGAGAAAAACTATCATAAGAGACGGTTTGGCTTGCATAAAATTTGCATGTATTTGAATCGAAAGCATTTTCTATACAGAATTTGACTTGCTGTTTGTGATCCTGTAAAGCAAAATTAGTTGGAAGAGAACTTTTTCTGCTCCTTCATGACCACTTTTTTAGCTAGAAGCATAATTATACTGAAGGGTCAAAGCAAAGCAAGTGACCTGCTATGTAATTTTTATGTAAAAGCATGAACGGTGAATGATGCTGAAGGACCTGCCAACTTTATTTACTGGAGTAATATCTTTTTCAATTATATCATTTCCAATTTGAGTGTGTGCCATTGAAAATGTACAAAGCATGTAACGGGATGGTTACAATCGCACATCGTGTGACTTTATAAGCTAGTATATGGAAAGTGGAAGCCAAATTTGGAAAGAAGACCCGAGTCTTTTGTATGAGGCTGGTCCGATCGTCTATTGGACGCTGGTCAAACTAGCAGTATGCGGGCGGTCAAACCAGCAGGACGAGTCTGAGTCTCGTTCGAGTTTCTCTCGTATTTCCTTTGGTGTGCACGAGGTTTGATAAGTCCTAATTGGTTTCTAACTCTACTAGAACGTGGAAAAGGCTCAGGGAATACAAGACCAACCCCTTGACCTGTTAGAAGATAGAGTTGTATTTCATCAGATAATTGATTTTGTATATGTAATGGAGATAGAATTGGTTTAGTTAGAGATAATACCTTAGAGATAATTTCCAATTCCTGTAATTAGGACTCCTTAACCAACTCTGTTCCCGTGCGTATATATGTGTAAGACTCGCGCGTATTAGCGTATCATCGAAGATCAACACAGAGCCACCCACCGTAGGCGTTTTCTCTACCTGTGTTCTCTAAAACTTTCATGGTATCAGAGCCTCCAATGGCGAGCTCGTCGTCTTCTACCATCTCCATCCCTCTATTCAGCATCAATGTCTCCGAGAAGCTAAACAAAACCAATTACGTTCTTTGGTCTGCACAAGTTCTTGTAGCCATCCGAGGGTCGCGCCTAGATGGCCATCTAACCGGCAAAACTATTGTGCCGGCACTAGAGATCGAGCAAAAAGTCAACGACAAGATGGTGAAAATTACCAACCCTGCCTATGAAACATGGTTCGCGTCGGATCAGCAAGTTCTAGGCTTCATCCTCTCCATGTTGTCACATGAAGTCCTCACCCAAGTGGCCGTTGCAACAACAGTAGTGCAGGCATGGTGACAAATCAAAAGTATGTACACCTCTCAGACTCGAGCACAGTCTCTCAGCGTCCGACTCGCCTTGACTACTACACTCAAAGGTAAATTAAGTATATCAGAGTACTTTGGGAAGATGAGAGCATATGGAGATGAAATTGCTACATCCGGTACCTAGACACAGGTGCAACCGACCATATCACCAATGAGCCTGACAAGCTGGATGTTCGGAAAAAATACAAAGGAAATGACAAGATCCACGCCGCCAGTGGAGCAGGTATGGAGATTAAACACATTGGTCATTCAATTATTCATACCCTTATTCGCGATTTACATCTTAAAAATATTCTTCATGTTCCTCAAGCAAAAAAGAATCTAATATCTGCATACTGTTTTGCTATGGATAACTTTGCTTTTCTTGAAGTTCACCCCAAATATTTTTTGGTTAAGGATCGAACTATGAGGAACATAATTCTTAGAGGACGATGTCACCGACGCCTCTACTCCCTTCCTCCAACACCAACCAAACAAGTCCATGCAGTTGCCCATCCTTCTCAAGATGGCACAGTCGCCTTGGTCATTCTGCAGCTCCCATAGTCACTAGAGTTCTTAGCAGTAATAGCCTACCATGTTTATCATAGTCTAATAAAGAGTCAGTTTGTGATGCCTGTCAACAAGGCAAAAGTCACCAACTCCCCTATCCTAAGTCTACAAGTGTGTCGAGTCGTCCCTTAGAACTTGTGTTTTCAGATGTCTAGGGTCCTGCCCCTGTTTCTGTTAGTGGCAAGAAGTTTTATGTGAGTTTTATTGATGATTATAGCAAGTTTACATAGGTGTATCTCCTTAAATATAAATCTGAAGTCTTTCAAAAGTTCCAAGAATTCCAAAGCCTTGTTGAGTGCTTCTTCGCATGTAAGATCATTGCCATTCAAACTGACTGGGAGGGGAATACCAAAAACTCCACTCTTTCTTTGATAAACTCAATATATCTCATCATGTTTCTTGTCCCTAGGCACACCAACAAAATGGGTCAGCCGAGAGAAAACATCGCCACATAGTTGAGGTTGCTCTCTCCCGGCTTGCGCATGCTTCTATGCCTCTTAAGTTCTAGGACGAAGCCGTTCTTGCTTCCTCCTATCTAATTAACTGCATACCTAGCAAAGTCATACAGTTTGACTCTCCTCTACAATGGTTGTTTAAACAATAGCCGAATTATACAGCCTTAAGAGTTTTTGGGTGTGCCTATTAGCTCAATCTCCGTCCCTATAACACCCACAAACTTCAATTTCGATCAAAGTGATGTGTGTTCCTTGGTTACAGTAATCTACATAAGGGATTTAAGTGCCTTAACATCTCCTCTAGCCGAGTCTATATCTCTAGGGATGTTTGACGAAAATGTATTTCCGTTCTCTGAACTCCACACCAATGCCGGAGCATGCCTCAAATCAGAAATTTCTGTTCTTTCACCTTCCTTGGTTCCTCACACCTTTGATCGCGGGGCAGAACAAAATGACTGTGTGAATAATTGTCCTAATTTTTCTAATGAGACTTGTCTAGAAATTTCAGCAAATATAGAAGAGAGAGGTGCATCAATAGGCGCAGAAGATCCCATGGCCAAAATCTCTCGGGATCCACCTATGACAGGGTCTCCACTTCAGGATCAGCAGGCGCCAGGCAGCGCACCAACAGGCGAGCAGCAGACCGATGACCAGCACACGTCTCCATCACGTGCACAGCAGGGACACCAGCATCTGACACAGGCATGCAGCAGAGACAGTAGACAGGGACATCACCGTCTGTACGGCAAAACTCAGATTCTTTTGACACGGTACCTAAAGATGTCACATCAGTACAGGCAGAGGTGCGCAAGTCAGGAACTGACACATATATCTTGGATCAAGGTGGTACAACCGAAGCACGGACAGTGTCAGAGAGGCCTCGAACACGTCTATAAAGCGGCTTCAAAAAAGAAAAGGTATATACTATAATTATATATATTTATTTTACTTTCTCTGGTAAACTGCAAAATTTAGAAGAAGCAATAAATAACAAGAACTAAAAAAGCTATGGATACATGGCATTGATGATGGTATCTTGTTCCACCCAACGAAGGCATGAATATTATAGACTGCAAATGGGTTTATAAAAATAAAAAGAAAAGCCGATGACAATTTGGATAGATATAAAGCAAGGCTAGTTACAAAAGGCTTCAAACAAAGATACGGGATAGATTATGAGGATACCTTTAGCCCACTTGTTAAGGTTGCTACTATCAGAATAGTTCTCTCTAGCTGTTTCTCGAGGATGAAGCCTATGGCAAATAGATATACAGAATGCATTCTAACATGGCGTACTAAAGGAAGAAGTATATATGAGACAACCGCCAGATTATGTAAAATCCTTTACACCTAATTATATGTGCAAGTTAGATAAGACCCTTTACGGACTCAAACAAGCACCATGAGCATGGTTCTCCAGATTAAGTGCAAAGTTCAATCAACTTGGCTTCAATCCGTCAAAGGCAGATACTTCGTTGTTCTTCTACAAGAAAAGTCAGGTTATTATTTTTGTCCTAATATATGTGGATGACATTATTATTGTCAGTTATACGCCAGAGGCAACCACAGTTTTGCTATAGGAACTTAGAAAGGAGTTTGCTCTAAAGGTCACTACTTCTTAGGAATTGAAGTGAACAAGACAGTAGATGGTATTCTGCTAAGCCAAGAAAAATATGCCTCAGATTTACTTCGACGAGTTGGTATGCATGACTGCAAGCCGGTTACCTCGCCTCTTTCTACATCAGAAAAGCTTTCAGTGCATGAAGGGGCCTTGCTTGGACCACGAGACTTAGCACAGTGAAAAAGTGTAGTTGGAGCTTTGCAATACCTAACATTAACAAGGCCAAATATCTCTTTCTCTATTAATAAGGTATGCCAATTTTTACATACTCCAACCATAATTCATTGGGCTGCAGTTAAAAGGATTATGAGGTATATGAAACATATGACAAATTTGGGTCTTAAAATTTGCAAGGGAAATTCTCTGTTGGTCAGTGGTTTTTCAGATGCAGATTGGGCTAGTTCGCCCGATGACATGAGATCGGCAGGAGGTTATGCCATATTTTAGGACCTAATCTTGTGTCATGGAGTGCTAGGAAATAAGCTACGGTATCTCGATCCAGCACTGAAGCAGAATACAAAGCTTTGGCTAATGCAACAGCTGAGATTATGTGGGTCCAAATGTTGTTGCATGGGTTAGGAATACAGGTTCCTCAAGCTGCAAAGATTTGGTGTGATAATATTGGAGCTAAGTATCGTTCTGTTAATCCGGTCTTCCATGCTCGTACAAAACATATAGAGGTTGATTTTCATTTTGTAAAAGAACGGGTGGCAAGAAAACTACTTGAGGTTGAATATATTTCAACAAAGGATCAAATTGCAGATATGTTCACTAAGGCGTTGCCGGTACAACTGCTAGAGAGGTTCAAGAACAATCTTCACCTACAACGGTTAGATTGAGGAGTGTTAGAAGATAGAGTTGTATTTCATCAGATAATGTATTTTGTATATGTAATGGAGATGGAGTTGGTTTAGTTAGAGATAACACCTTAGAGATAATTTCCAATTCCTGTAATTAGGACTCCTTAGCCAACTCTATTCCCATGCGTATATGTAAAATCATTGTCATGATTAACATTTTATGATGAACAATTGGCCTTTCAAATGATTTATTTAATAAAATTTGGTCTGAAAATATATGTGGATGTTGGTGTGAGTGTGTGTAACTAATGTGGGTCAGGTTGTGATATTTGTGCCCAGAAACGGTTTTTTTGTCTATTTGTGTGCATGTGACTTGAGGTCTAACCTTGGTCAATGGTGAGAACAGGGACTACGCTCAGGGAGGAGCCGAGGTCTAGCACGATCGGGATACCATGTGACAAGGTTAGACTAAAGTCAGTTTGTCTTGGAGTCAATAGTAGTCAACGGTAGGTTCGTGACTACGCTTAGGGAGAAGCCGAGTTCCAGAACGATGAAGGATGCCGAGTGACGAGATTGGACACAAGATGGTACATGGTGGATGGATACCGTGTGGGAGGTCTTCACAACAGGCTTTGCAAATTAGATATGCAAGCGTTGGAGCAAAATCGGAGAATGAAATTGAAACGGGTATGCAAACCGAATTGGCACAGTGTGCGAATCGGATTGCTACAGTACCGAACTGGACTGCTACAGTGCTAAGCCGGATTGCTACATTGTTTGGACTGCTACGGTAATTGTTGCATGTGAGTGAGTCTGAGTTGGCTATGGAAAGGAGAATTTAATTTGGAAATTGTAAATAGATTTGGTAATTAAGGGTTTGAGTCCTAGTAGAAATAGGAGTTCTACTCCTACTTTGTGTAGGATGTTTTAGGTATAAATAGATAAGGGATGGATGCTTTAGAGATATAACTTTTGGAAGAGAGAAAAACTAGGGTTTAGTTTTGAGAAAGGAGAGTGCTTTGTATGCACTTTGTAAACACATCTTGATGCAATAAAGTTAATCTACTTTGAAGAGCATCTTCGGTGTGTATCCTTCTGAATTCAAACGGTTCGTCCGATAAGAGCGTGGCGGTGATACGGCGGTTCTACCGGCGGACATGCGGTGGTCAGACCGGCGCAACAGAGACGGCTGACCGGTGCACTCCATCCAGGTTTAAGGGTTTCTTTTATTCCACAAAAGATTTTGGTTTTTGGTGTTCCTACCATTCATTCCCCCTCTGGTAGGCTTAATTCTTGTCTTTCGATCCTACAAGGTGTAAGACTCGCATGTATTAGCGTACCATCGAAGATCAACACGGAGCTGCCCACCTTAGGTGTTTTCTCTACTTGCGTTCTCTGAAACTTTCATGACCAACCCCTTTTATAAGGGCTATGGCCGTTTTAATTGACAACACACAATCAACCAACAACACAACATCCAATTAGTCAATTAAATCGTTCTTTTAATCCTACTTCTAATTTTTGCCTAGTTTTTAGCGTAGTTCATCTATGTTTGTTGATTTGCTCTATAAATCGTCCGTCTTCGCTACAAGATTGCGAGTTACCCCTCTATAGGTTTGTTTGTAAACCTTTCGTTTCGCCCACGAAATGGATGATTATCCTAATTCATCAAAATCAGTTTCGCTAGCCGGTTTTGATTACAAAACCCATCTTGATCTAGGTTGAAGTGGTTAGCGACTCTCTATACCAGAAAGTTTTAGATGATTTTTATCGTTTGACCAAAAAAAGCGTCAACACCATCCATCTGAGTTGCTTCATCACTATATGAAAATTATTTACTACTTTACTGTTGAACGAATATTTCATGCATTGAACAAACTTTGGACAACTAATAAGTAATCCGAGCCATTAAAGTTGAGATAATTGGTGACATGGTACTCTTTCCAGAATTTCAGATTGCAATGTACCACTGCCATCGAGCTATCGTGTCTCTAACCCAACGTCAAGTGAAAAATTCTTGCAGCTGACCCTGTCTGAATTCTCAAGCTACATGTGCTGAATTTTGAAGCAGATTGACAAGAAATCTGCAGCTTTGCTCGTTGGGTAGGCTGACAAAATTCTATCAGGTCAGGGGGAGGGGAAACGGTAACAAACACATAACACTTTGACATGTTCAAGTAGATTTGCCAATTATGTTACTTTCACATGCAAGTTAGAACTTGGTAGAAAAATTGCCTTCACCCATTATAACATACGGGCTTTTTACTATAAAAAATATGAGTGTCTAGTTTTCAGATGACTGAAAATTTCAATCACTTTTTCCATCCCTTGAATGACAATTCTATGGTTCTCATTACTCACACTATTAATTATTTAAAACAATACCTCTTATTTCATAGACAAAAGGTTAAACAATAATTACATTGACCTAAACAAGTAATAAATTTACAATTCATAAAAAAATTACAAAATTATATGCAAAAGTGTTCAAACGGACATAACAATAAAGTAAAACCATAGACAGTGACAAAATTACAATTAAAATAAATTAAAATTACATATTATATAGTACTATAATTTTAGTCATAGCAATATATAATTTTATATGACTAAAAAATTATAATTTCAGTTGTATGAAATCTATCAAATCTCTCTCTCTATATTATATATAGGTCGGCCGCTCTCCCTTCACATGGGTCGGCCGGCCAACTTCACCTTCACCGGCCTACCGTTCGGGCCAAATTGGATGGGCCTCCCGTTCGTTGCCATCACCACCATCACGCGCGCCACCTCCGAAAAAACTTTCGGTCTCCCCGCTGCCTCCTCCCCTCCCAAATTCCCCAAACCCCGCCACCTTCGCGAACCTTCTCGAAGCTTCCCGCGCCGGCGGAATGGCCGCGCCGCCGCACCATCCTGCCGTCGTCATCGACGACGACGACGTAAGAGCCTCCCTCTCGGCCTCTCCTCTTCCATTCCCGCTCCGCGTAGCGAACCCGCTCGCGTTCTCACCTGGTCCGGAACCCTAACCCCCGCAGGACTTCGACTGGGAGGCGGCCGTGCGCGAGATCGACAGGCGATGCGCCGTCGCGTCTGCCTCCGCCGCTTCGGACTCGGACACGCCCCCGGAGCCCTCAGCGGCTGCGGCGTCGCGCCCCGACCCCTCGGTGACGGCGTCGGCGCCGTTCCCCAGGGCCCCGGCGGCCGGCGCGCGGCAGTCGACGCTCGACCGCTTCGTTGAATCCTTCACCAGGAGGCAGATGGCGAAGGAGTGGGGCTCCCCTGTGCCTGCGCCGCCGCCTGCAGCAATGGCGGTCCCGCCGAGTGGTGCCAGGTGGCGCCCCGGTGACCGCGCCAGTGAGGGGTGCTCGCATATGCCCTGCGCCGTTGCTCTGGACCACGAGGCGGTGCAGACGTGGATATATCCTAGTGAGTGTTTTCCATATCTATCTGCATTTTGAGAGTAATCGATCCGTTGTCAGTGATTTTCTAGAACATTTCATTGACAAATGAAACAATGTGCAATAATAACCTGGTTTAGATACAATCAGATGGTGCATGAATCAGTACTGGTGTGCTAAGTATTATACTTGCTCATGTAGACCTTGTGTCATTTTATCTCTACTGGGAAATCTTGTTTTGTTACAAGTTGTATAGCCTCCTAACTCCACAGGGAAACTCTCCTAGACTTCCCATCTCCAACATGGATGTGCAACTCTCCGTTCCTCAGTGATGAATAATGAAACGATGCCAATAGGCAAAACGGAAAATAACTGAAACACCTCTCAAATGTTCCTTTCTGTTCTCGTTATAGTTCATTTGTGCTATAATCATGTTTGCTTTGTAAATGTTTTGAGTGTTCACATGATTGCTTAGCTCTCTAACCAAGGTGCAAATGTGTGAGCTCTGTAATTTAAGTGGCTTTTGTTCATGTGTTGCAGCCAATGTTGAAGTCCGAGAGTACCAACAATATTTTGTACAAAAGGCTTTGTTTACCAATACGCTAGTTGCTTTACCAACAGGGCTTGGTAAAACTTTTATTGCAGCAGTAGTGATGTATAACTACTTTAGATGGTTTCCTGAAGGTAATTTTTGTACCATGCTGCTTTTCCTCGCCTATTGTCAGTTGACAAAGACCCTTGCTGACGATTGCTCTTCTTATCTTGTAAATTTGAAAAAAATAAGGGAAAATAGTATTTACTGCCCCTACACGTCCTCTTGTTACTCAGCAAATTGAGGCATGCCATAATACAGTGGGAATACCGCAGGTATTAATTTCTTTCTGTAGATATTCATGCTTATCTGGTGTCAGTGAAAGATCACATTTTCTTCTCTACAAGTACTTGGAACTAATGTTTTTCACTTGTTTGCAGGAGTGGACGATTGATTTGAAGGGGAATCTAAGCCCTTCGAAGCGATCATACTTTTGGAAGTCTAAAAGAGTGTTCTTTGTCACTCCACAAGTTCTTCAGAATGATATACAATCTGGTGGTTATTTCTCTTGTTTGTCCTATACTTTTAATCCTCTTTGGACATTTAACAACTGTACTTTGTCTTTTGAAGTTCCATGTGTTGATTTATAGTTTAGAATGGCAACCAAACATTGATTTCTTTCTGGAAGAAACAACATGGCTTCTTTTGTTGCATAATGAAATTGCAGTTGCACTAGAGCTTCCATCGAAATGGAGTCAGCACAAAAGAAAGCAATTTTTTTGTGCATAATGGATGCATATAAAAGTCCATACATGACAGCAAATCATGTCCAAACTCTAAAGTTCATACCGGCCCAAGAAATGATGTGTTAACCTACCTATGTAATTTACTCCAATTACACCAGATTTACCCCTTCTATTCCACTTTTCATTAAGTATTATTACCTCAATTTTATGTTTGGACTGGCCGCTTCAGAACTGGACTGTCCACAGTAGTTTTTTAGTGGTTTTTTTTAATTTCATGTTGCATATTTTTCTTGTTCCCACTATCTTTAATGCTACTTCTCTGATTTGACACTGTGAATTTGGCTTTTGGCAGGCATATGCATGGTGAATCAACTCGTTTGCTTGGTGATAGATGAAGCTCATCGAGCCTCAAGAAATTATGCTTACTGTGTTGTTGTCCGTGAGGTATGTTTGATACCCAAGCCAACGCTTTTGTTTTGTTATATTTCATGGGTTTCCTCCATTATCAAGCTCATTTGAACAAGATGATATCATTAGAATGTAAATGAATGAATGATTCTGACTTCTGCCTTTTTTTCTACTTTTCTGCTGTGTTGACAGTTGGAGGCAGCTCGTGTGCCGTTAAGGATTTTAGCTCTGACTGCTACACCAGGATGTTAGTCTCTTCAGAATTAAATATAAGTGCTAATAATGGAGATGCACTCTAATTTTGCAAATCTTGTTTTGTGCTTAACGTTCAGCAAAGCAACCAGCTATACAAAATGTTATCAACAATTTGCACATTTCTGAGTTGGTTCACTGTGATGAAAATGATCCTGAAGTCAGCCGTTATATTCACAAGCGCACAGTTGAACTTTTAAAGGTGTGCATGGACACTGATAAATTTGTAAGTTGCCTATGCTGTTTCTCTGTGCTGTATGTGTTACTTGTTTCAGTGCAGATACCAGTTGGGAATGAGGCTATACAAGTCAATGACAAGCTTTTGGATATTATACGTCCACATCTTGTTCAGTTGCGTTCTGCTCGGGTGATTGATAATAGAGATGCTTCAAATGTATGTTTCATGGTGTCTTTAATACACCGATCATCATGTTTACATGCATTCATTTTAGGTGAAGAATTTATCTAGTTATGTCTTGATGCTTTGCTGCTCATGCACTTGCTTCAGATTTGCTACTCATGTGCATTGTTAATTGCTTACCTATTTTTGCCAGTGGAGCTCACACCAATTGCGTATGTTAAAGGACAAATTCGACCAAGCACCCCCACCAAATATTCCTTTAGCAAAGAAAAAGGAAATTGGTTCATCTTTTGCAGCCCTTACCTTACTTTATGGCATTATTAAAATGCTTTTGAGCTATGGAATCAAGGCAGCACATCAGTCAATTGAAGCCAAATATAAAGAAGGGTATTGTCTACACTCTACACACACTTTTAACTACATTGTCACTTGTATGTAATTAGTATAACACATAATTAAGCTCCTAACTGGATCTTCTGAGCATCATCCCCCTTGAGCATGAAAGAATATCCTCTACAATTGTCAGGTTATATTTTTCCCAAGCAGTAGTAGTAGTACTCCGTTCTGTTAAAAACTTGAATATATTGAGAGTTCAGGAACTTAGTTGTATTTGAGCTGTTCCATATACCCTTTCTGATGATAATAATACTTTTCTTTGTAGACTGAATGGTATATGTAATAAGTACCCAAATGAAGCTTGTAGCCTTGTATACCTCAACAATATCCTTTCTTCCCATTCATGTTCCCATCCCCTCTAGATTCTCTTATGTACCCCTGCTACCTTCTACTTGCCAACCACTACACCATCCACCAGAGACGATCTCGCCCTCCAGTGAGCCATCCCTACTCTTGTGTAGCAAACATGCACACATCTCATATAAATTAATTGATCAATACAGTAGACTAGAGAGTTCACCCCTTTTTTCTTGATTCTGTGCATGCGTGCTCATATTTATCATGCCTTTGTGTATTGAAGATCATGGAAGGTGCTTACAAGAAATAATGCCTTTTTGGAAGTAAAGAAAACTATGGAGAACTACTTATCTCAGGGCGTTCCCAGTCCAAAAGTACAGAAAATGGTAGAAGTGTTGGTTGATCACTTCCGTAAGCAACTTTTCCAACTTTCTCGTAATGTGTACATATTTTGTCTGTCTAGCTGATCAATAATTCTATAATGTACTGCTCGGTATAGTACAACTTATCATTCTGTAGGACAACTAATAGCTCAATCTATCAGTAATAAAATTTAGTGCCTTATGCATGGAGCTGGCTTTCTGCCCAGACTTTGTGCATGACAATCATACCATTCCGTGTACTTGTATTTTCATAAGAATAGTAACTCTTTTTGTAGTATAGAAGTGTTTTGTTGGTGAAACTTTTCTGTCAGTATTACGGTGACACCTGAATACTTGACACTGGTATGCTTGCAAATGTGGTACTGTTTTGTCCACTTGGAGTCATTGGGTGTTTTTTTTTTCTGGAAATTAGTTGGGGTGTACCCTTCTGAGGAGTGAGTGATATATTATTTTATATTAATAATACTGAGCGTATTATTATGTAAATAATAGAGTACAAAGGCCATCAAGGCCTAAAGAGGTCAAAGGGCTAAAGGCTAGAAACTGAATGGACATGCAGCAGATGGAGACTAAAAAATAATCACATAAGCAGGTAAAATATGAAATTGGGTATTCTGTAGCTAGGCAAGGAGGAAAGGCCTTAACTTCTTTGAGGCTGTTTCCTTGGGGAGAGTCATGTCTGATTTCCATCTATATTTGTTTGGTAGTACTATTGCCAAATAGCAGCCAAATATTTGAACAACACAACGTAACCAATTCAGTAGAGATGGATTTTACTGTAGATAACTTTCTGGTCAATTCTACTTGTATTTCAAATGGAATGACAAATCTCAAGAGATGTCAATTCTCCTTAGGGAGTAGACTTGTATTTCAAATGGAATGCCAAATCTCAAGAGATGTCATATGGAACACAACAGGTAGCACCGTAGCACTGAATTTCTGAGAGAAGAATGGATCGTTATAGTTTTCTAAGATGTTATTTCTGCATAGGACACACCGTGACACTGGTCAGAGGTTACATGAAAAAGAAAAATTCTTTTTTCATTCACATGATTGTATCACAAGATACACATGTCCCCTAGGAAGAAATTTTATTGATTGACTTTAATATCATTCCGGACTTTGTTTACCCTTGCATGAACAAAACCGGGGCAAACATTCTGAAGTTTCAGGTTTATTTATGGCAACTTTGATACGGGTTATGTTGATGCAGACAAAAATTCGAAGGACTCGAGGGTCATTATCTTCGCACATTTCCGGGAATGTGTCAAGTAAGAATACCTTGCAGTAGTGATTGTCTTTAACTCTCTATTATATATCACCTTGCAAATTCTTGTTCTACACTGAAAAATTGATCTGTGCATAATCGTCATTATTATTTGCTTGTGTTGTGGGTAGCTTATCCGATAATAAATGTAGGCAGAAGCCATTTGACACCATCTCTGTCACAAGGGTTAATCCATTAGCAATTCTCTTAAACAACTTTCAGTGATGGTATCATGAGAATGGTATGGATGTACTGGAATTGGACTGATGGGTCATTGGTCTAACAGGGGATTTGAACATATTGTATTTTTATGTGGTTTAACTTGACCTATGGAACCACGGATTGTTTTGTTCCAGTTTCTATAGGATGAATTCTAGGTGAAATTGTCAAGGGGCAATACGTGGAGATATGTTACTAGGCTAGTCAGATTACTGTACATGTTCATTTTATGTATGCCAGCATTGACCAATAGTTACTGTCACAATATTTAGACATAAATGATACCACTCATGAATACATGATTCATATTTTCCAATGTGTCATTCTAAATCCTTGTGCACAAGTATAAAATAATAAAATAAATGGAATCAGAGGGAGTACTGAATTAATCGATGAAAAACATACAATGTGAGGACAGAGGGAAGTTTTGTGTTCAATAACAGCAATAGATCATATTAAACATGAACAAACCAAACGGATGGTTGGAGACAAGTCAGCTTGGAAACTAAGTTTTTCATCTTTTTGTCAACATCTTAAATCTTCTGATCCAATCTGTACTTTTCTGGAGTACCAGCTATAATTATGTACAATGAATTAAGACGTATCATTGCTGAACGTAACACTATGCACTGGGTATGCATATTTGCTTTCATTTGTAAAGGTTGGTTTTTACCAGTCCTTGAGTCAGACTTGCATCTTTAAAACAATTCCCTATCAACTATAGCTAGCAGTGTATGTTTTAGTTTATATATTTTTTAAGACTCAGGATGCACTATAGTTTTTGTTTGAATTTTCTGTGCTACTGTGTACACCTCCTTACCAGCAAACAATCAGTTTGTTATTTTAGCTGCTTATCAGAAACATTGTAGGCATCTGTGTTGCTTAACTGTCTGTCAGATAACCAATCCATCATATAGCTTGAATGTTTTGTTGTTCTGTGAAATGCAGAGAAATATTGTGCTCCCTAAGAAATATTGATGGTGAACTTGTGAGGCCTGCTGCATTCATTGGTCAAAGTTCCACAGGTATGAAATGTGTTATGGGTGATCAACTGAGCATTTAATTGTAGATCACTGATTTCATAGAAGTATGATTTGAAACCATATGAGCTATTCATTCTTCTTTACTTCTATTTCAATATGCTAAATTATTCAATTAGATTATGCGTTCTGATTTGATTTCATTCTACAGGTACTCATGGCATTTCGGATGGCAGTGACTGTTCAAAATAAACATAGTGACCTTCTACATTTTCCTTTATCTAAGTAGTTTTAGTATTAGTAATATTCTACAAATGTGGAGCATTTCATGCATTTGAATATATGAATCATATGGTGTGTTCGTTTATTTCAGGTGACCAATTGAAGGGGCAGACACAGAAAATGCAACAAGCTATTTTGCATGTATTCAACTTACTCTGCTCATCCTTGATTTGCATTTCTTTCTGCTGTCTCACTGTGTAAATTGTTTACAGAAATTCCGGTCTGGGGAACACAATATTTTAGTGGCAACATCAATTGGTGAGGAAGGACTAGATATTATGGAGGTTGATCTTGTGGTTTGTTTTGATGCCAACGTCTCCGCGTTAAGAATGATTCAACGTATGGGAAGGACTGGAAGGAAGCATGAAGGGAGAGTCGATATCCTTTTTTGGATGGAGAAAATTGACACTCGCCAAAGTCCCAAAAAAGCTGCATTTTTTTTTTCATGTATTTCATTCTCAGGCATCGGTTCCCTTAACTGCCCAAACTGGTTTTGGCTTGTGAAGGACAGGAGTTGAAAGGGTACATAAGTAAGCAAGGAAATACTAAGGTTATGAATAGGTTATTGCGTGATCATGACAGATTCAAATACCATGCTAGTCCTAGGATGGTAATTCTTTTTAGTTATTCTTATGTTCATAAAGTTGCTTCTTAAATCTGGAGGTGCTAATTGCCTAATTCTGGTATGCATCCTACAGGTTCCACATATCTATAAACCGGAACTTAAGCGTGTTAAATTGTCCATAGAGAAGTATATTCCTTGCTCAAAGAAAACCAAAGTTGATGTGAATGGCACATCCCCAATTTTTAATAAGATGTCAGAGGAAGATGGTCAATTGATTGCTCGGTACTTTGGTGCATGCAAAGAAGATTTCTGGAAGCCATCGCTTGTTACATTTCCTAGCTTCCAGGTCTCACCATGTGATATCTACAAAGTACCTCATTCGTTCCGAACAACAAACATGCTAATTGATGCTATGCAACAACTTCAAGATCTTTCTTTTTCTAGGACAAAGGTAGATTCATTGAATATCTCTGTGATTTCTTTGTTGCAATTTTGAAATAAAAAAAGTCCTAATATTGTTTCTGAACGCCCTTTTCAGTGTGCAAGCCCTTTGGAAGCACCTGCTGATGTACCATATGTGATGGATCAGGCACTTGAAGGTTGGTACTTGTGATGTCCTTCCCCTAATAGTTAATTCAGTTCATGTCATTAATTTTGCAATGTTATCGGATTCTAAAAAAGGTTTTCTGGATCCATATAAAATTTCTCTGGGCTTACAGTTTCTTTGATGGATAAAATTTCTGTTCACTCAGCTTATTATTGTTCACACAGAGTTTTAAGCTTGCTTTTATCTGATTGATATATGACGTTCTAAACCTATGATCCATTTATAGGTTTCCACAGTGTTAATGTATCTAAAGAGGCAATTCCTCAGGAGTACTGTGATTTGGATGTTTCATCCAGTGGGGTTGCATGGAGTAAAAATGTTTTTGTGCCAAGTTCTCCGATTAAGAAATATCCTGTCCACTCTTTCTTCAGTGGAGATTATGTAACCGTGGATGTTAGTGGTTATGTTTCAATCACCTTTGTACCTTCCTTGCCAAGGACATCTAACTTCCGTAAGGACACCAGGAATATGAATTGGCACCCAAAGGTCCAGAACAAGTCCCCTTCTGTCAAATTGGCTGCTGATATCAGTATACCAACGGTTGAATTTGACTGCCCTGCACGTGTTGCTTATTCAAGCAAACCTATCTTTACAGATGAGTTCGGTTTAGCCCCTCATTCTCCTGAATATACCCAAAAATGTGGCAACACTGATGACAGACATGTACTTGGAACTCCACCATCTAAAACATTGGCAAGTTCAAAAGAAATATGCCACACACCCTGCAATTCTAAACTAGTGAACCCAGGTCTGTCAGGTCAAGAAGATATGGAGCTTAGTCCCAGGCTAACATATTATATGGAGGAAGGAATTGTTCCTGAGTCTCCAATGCTAGAAGTTACCGGCAAACAGTTAGAGGCAGACAGTGCTACAAATGTTGGTTTTGTGCAGAAGGTTGATTTTTCGAGGTCACATGGTGAGGGAGCTCAGGCCAATGAGCTGAAATCTAGAAATGGACCACTGAACTTTGAGGAAAAAGGGAAATGTTTTGCTGAGATCTCCAAACTTGCTGTCTCACCAATAGAGAATGTCCTAGACCAGCCTCAAGAAAACAAAGAAGAGCAAACACATCCATCAAATGTGAAAAAACATGGTTCTGCTGCAAATCTACTATGTGATAGTTTCTCTGATGACTGGCAGCTTGGATCAGGAGGGGACACATCAGGGCCCGTCCAGGAAACTCCCAAGTACAGAAGACTTTGCAAATATGGTGACAAGATCAAAAGAGTTTCCTCCATGTCTTTGGATGACACATATGATAGAACCGCTGGAGGAAACTGCAGTTTTGCTACCAAAAGTATGTTAAACCTTGCCCGCTCTATTAGTGAGTTGAGCCTTTTTTCTGTGTAACTCTTTAGTTTTACAAGTATGAAGTATCTATTTAGGCTTATTACCATTTCCAATTTTACTAGTACATTTGTCGTATGTTGATTTTGCAAGTCCAATTTTACAAGTATCAATTCTGAATTAGTGAACTCAGGTCTGCAATTCTAAACCTATCTTTCTGGGTTTTTTTTGGTATATTGATACTTTTAATTCCAAATCTAGGAAACACAAGGAGGGCCAAGAGATGTCTTGACATGTTTATTGATGATGAAGCCGAGTATGATTTGAAAACCTTTGTATTGAATACTAGGAACAAGCTAAAGCTGATCCTGTTTACTCTTAATATAGCTTTTCAGTTTAAATATTTTTTAGATTAATTGATTGTAAACATCTTACATGCTGTAGGGTGTCTGAAGATGCTGATGTTTCAGCAGACGAGGATAATGATCATAGCGAAGACAAATATGAAGACAGTTTTATTGATGACCAGGCTACTCCAACGGGCCAATTTACTCAAAGCGTACAACGTGGTGAAAATAATGGTGACATGTTGGCTTTCTACAGGTATTAAGGGATGATCAAACAACTCTTTCTACCCATGTATTTGTTTTGAACAGTCCTGTTTGTGACATTGTTTCTGCCATACGAAAGTGCACTTCAACACATGTCACTTGTGTAGTTACAGTTTCAACTATCATGGCTCAATGTCTTCCAGTTTTTCATGGCTCAATATTTGTCTGGTCATCAGTACAGTTCAAAATTACAGCATTGCTTTACAACCAATTGGCTGTAGTGGAGCTGTACAATTGGGCTTTGGGCACATCTGCAATCATATTAATTTGAATAAGTTACTCAGTACATAATGCAAATAACTAGCAGCATTTCTATGTTCACATAGTATGCATTCTAAATTATGCAGTTGTTAATCAAGATTATAAATTTATTCAGATTTTGTGCATTGAATACCTAATGGCAGTTGACTATTATGACACAAGCTAGTTTGTCTTATCTGTAAGAAGTTCATTTGCAATCCGTCATGTTGGAAACTGGGAACCACATAAACATCCAGTGAGCATTATCCCTTTTCAGTTCATCAGTGGCCAAGATTTTCATAAAAATTTACATCGCTATGGCCTGTGTTCTTGTTTCTGTACTTTTGATAAAATTTGCAGAAAGAAACTTTGAAACTCAATTCCATTTGATGTTTTTGCAGGAGATCACTGCTTACTCAGTCCCCAGTAGTGCTGCCCTCACGCTACCAAGATATCCTTGACAATTCTGCTTCAAGGGGTGGAAGCGCGAGCAGTTCTTCAGAGAACTTGCACAATTCTATAGAGACTCCACAAGGGATGTATCAACCACATCATGCCATTGGCCCAAGTCCTCTAGGGGACCAGCAACGCTTTGTGGAGAGGGCCAGCTCAACAAAGGAACAAGGTGAAACGAATCTAGCCCATGGTGAATCATCCACTACATTCGACTGCAGAAAGAGGAAGCTAAGCTTCCAACAAGCTGCCTCCATCCCTGTTATAAACCTTGAACCAGAACCAGCACCACAACCTCCCTCGCACTTTACTACTGAAGTCAATAACAACTTTGTTTGGGATGACGATGATTTCTTTGAGAGCCTCGATCTTGATGCAATTGAAGCACAAGCGACCGAACTCTGGAGACTCAAGAAAGCACAATCTGCACAGAAAACCTTTGGAAATTAAGCAAGCATCAGGGATTAGCATTCTCCCTTCCTCTTTGATTTATGGATCTAAGAGCTGATGCTGGTGAAGTCTCATTCGGAATGTTTTATCTAGCTGTTTGACCAGATCATCCTGGACCATGGTCAGGAATGCTGGGGTGGCAACAGCATCAACTTACCAGCCGATTACTCGTGGGCTTTTCTGCGAAAGGTTTGAGATGAACCCTGCTTTGCCGCCTATAATTACCATAGGGACCTTGGAAGATCAGGACAGGACATGGTGAAATTTTGTAGAGGTGTGTATGCCTGTTAGTATGTATGTATGTATGTATGTATGTATTTATATCTTGTCCATATAATTATACACCCTGTATGACACTAGTTTCTCTCTGTAAATATAAGGTTTTTTTGGCTGTATGCTACCAACACCTTGTTGGATGTACATTATTGTCGTGATAGCCTAGTGAGTCGTGCAGTATGGCCACGCTGAGGAGCCAACTGGTTTTCGCAGCACTCTGCACTTCTGCAGCTGCTTGCAAGCAAAGGGGTATGGGCATTGCCGCTTTTTTTTTCTCAGCTCATGTGGTAAGCTGATGGTAACTGGTGGTTGCTTCATTGGTGCTCTGGTTGCTTTCAAACGAACAGGAAATAGTAGGCCACTATTGTCATTATATTCCGTACCTGTCAATTCTGTGTCGATCTTAACGAGCAAGGTTCGGTGACAAGCTCGACAGTGTTGAAGTGTGAACATGTAGATTCTGGCCACACGCATTAATTCCCTAACGCGTTCCTTAGAGCGTCTCGCTCTCGACCGTCAACTATCACTACATCGCTCTTAATATGTTTCTGGAGCAGTCTGTGAGCTTAATATGTTCAGGTTAAGAGACTTAGAGTGTACTTAATTACTGGCAACTTAGTACTACATGACACTCACTCCATTTTTTTTAATAACTGATAGCAATGTTGACTCTCCTATCACAATTTTGATCAATACGCCATCTAGTCCCAAATAACTGTCACCAGAAAGGCCCCTTTTAGCTTTATCCGTTCGTTATTTTTGCAAAATATTTATGTATAGTTAAAAGTATGTCATATTGATAATATGTGTTATACAATAAATACAAACATATGACTTTCATTAACAACAAATTAATTATTAGAAGATTTAATGGTTAAAGTAGAAGCATAGATGGTCAATGGTGACAGGTAAATGAGGGGGCAGAGAGTAGTACTTTTATATTGGTCTAGTATTATTGTTTTGTACGTACAAAAGCATGTTGTTGAGGATTCATTTCTTAAATAATGAAAAGAAATCCGGTCTCTATATCCAAAATAGATATACATAGCCAAGTTGAGGATTCATTTTGCATCATTTTTATAATAGCGTGGAGTTTCAAGTATTGGTGAACTCTTTCTTGAAAAAATATCATGGTCCACGAGTATTCCAGCAATGATGTCTGAACAGAGAGATTCTGAGAACAAAAATACAAGCGATGAAAATAACATTTGTGATGGAGAAAGTTCTTCCCTGTTTTACCAATAATACTTCGTTAAGCAACGCAATGGCCTGCAAGGAACCGAAGCCGCCGGCGTTATTTGTTTAATCATCCTTCTTTCCATGTTGAACAAATCAATGTGCATGTGTGTTGTTTTGATGTCAGAAACTGAAGTTGGGTAGAAAATTTTGTTGTGTCGTGTTTAGAGCATAACAACATGGCACATGGACGACGTGTACTCAGATGTTCTAGCTTGTTCTTAACTTGCTCTACCTTAATCCCTAAGTATTAGTACTAATACATTATTATATTATCTAAAAGTGGGTTTAGCCAGGTTAAAATCACCATAGTTTTCTGTGATCTCAAAAGGAACCCAGGTAGTGCTTCTAGCCATTTTCATCTAAGGGCCCGTTCCTTTCAGCTGAGCTGAGCTACTCTTTCGGTTCACCCTTTCCGAACTATTAAAAGATACTTTTTTTAAAAAAAAATTTATGTAAAAGCTTTTTTTAAAATCAAATAAATATGTGCTTATAACTTATCTCATTTTACGTGCAACTGTTGAGCTTATTCGAGTAGCCATTTCGAATGGGGCCTAATACTCTTCAGAGAGCAGTGTTAGTACTTGCTCTCTCTATTTTAAAAAATAGTCATTTTGAAATACGTGTAGTCAACATAAGTTAACTTTGATCATAAAAGTTATTTAAAGTATAGGTTTTTGGTATGCAAAAATGATATATCCAAGTTTGACATAATAAGGATTTTCATAATATTACATTTATGTAACTTTTTTGAACTTATGCTAAATAGTTAGGTAGTTAAAGTTGTATAATGTTGACTATGAAAAGCCTAAAATGACTTATTTTTTTACTGGAGGGAGTAATCAAAATTATATACATGTCTGCCTATTGGTTAGATGAAAACTAATTAAGTATTAAGAGATCTAGTACACTCCTAGCTACCATAGCTAGCCAAATGGGTGATGCCCACAATCTTTCCATAATTTATTACACAATTTTAGTAATGGTACACATCAATTGATTAATTAGTAGGACTATTAGCCAACAGTATCCATGTTGGTTAGTTTAGGTACCAAACAAGGGGAAGTTGGTAGGTAGGTAGGTACACACAGGCCTTCTAGAAGCCATGGAACCAAAAGGGCCACCTTTGGAGTTGGAAAAGTGCTCCAAAACAAAAATGATGAAACAAAAGGACTAAAAAGCATCTCCAGATTAAATTTGGTAGTAGATTGGATTGTGCACAATTAGGTGAGCCATCAGTGTTAATTAGTGGGTTAGCCTAGCTGCTGGCCTTTATATTTTGTCCTGAGGCCAACATGCATGAAAACTACATCAGCTAGATATCTCCTTGTCCTTTGTCAGTAGGAATGGTTGTCAGTACGTCCAATATGCTCCCAACTTGTCCCCATCTACGCTGCAGTTGTGTACATACATTTGTATGGCCATTGATTATTTGCTGAAATATTACCCACAAAAAGGATATTGTTTGGTTAAAGGATACCACGGTGTACACGTACCTGATAATTACTTTAATTTGTTTCTAGATATAGCCTCTATACGCTCCTTTAGCTGGTTGGGTGGCCATACAGGCTCAACGTAAGTGTATGCCATGGCTAGCTACCAAAAATCTATATGAAAAAGTGTTGACAATTAGCAAGAGCCTTTCACTGTCAAAACACGTACTCCCTCTAGTTTATAAATAATTATCGTTTTGGACCACTACATGGTTCCAAATAATTAAACAACTTTAATCACTATTTTCTATTACAATATATATGTAGAAATATCAACAAATATATAATTTTATTAAAATACTTTCTAGATTAGTCTATATAGGGTCAATTATTTATAGTCAAAGTTCTAAATGTTCCATATCAATCATGCCCAAAAAGACAAGAATTTGCAAACTAAAGGGAGTACAACAGTATCGCTAGCTAGCTAGCTCCAGAACGGGCATGTTCTTTTAGATGAAATGCAGATGATTGTTATAAACCTAATAAATAGCTTAAAATAAATAGTCTAAACAATATGAACGTAGAAAATTTATGGATAAATTAAGTCATACTTTTAGAAATGTAGCATGAATAATACACAAATTAAATAATCCAAAAGGAACAAGGGTTCCAGTACATAAACCTGTACATACCGAGGTAATTATTTGAGCAGCTGCTGTGAGTTGAGCTATCACATACTCTATCCAACACCCGTTAATGCGTCCATCAGTTACATCCTTGGTCCTAACAATAACATGACTGATGGAGGTTTAGCTTCGGTTGTGTCGTTTACTTTTTGGGACCAAAACCTATTAACGCTAGCTCATGTCAAATGATCTGTTGTTTCAACGACAACATAAAGCTACGTGGCCCGTTTGATAGGGCAAAAAAATCACTGTCGCCCTCTTCCAAGCCGTACGATGGAACATGTACCATGTTACGGACTTACGGGTAAGGTTTCAACTTTCAAACTTTATATCTGCTGGGTCCGTTTGGATTACAGTGATATTTCGTACTTATTAAGAAAACTAAAATGGTTTCAATAAAATTAATGTGTATATAGTAAGTGGGTCCTCGGTCTCTTAATTATTTCCGGCCAATTGATGAGTTCTTGGTTATGGCTAGTACGGCCTAATAAGTGTATTATGTTGCTGTTTGCAAGGGTATTCATAGTGCTACCCACTGTGTATAAGTCTATGTCTATCGTAGGGACATCATTAATATATAAACTATCTGCCAAATTACAATGTTTTTACAAGTGCTGCCAAATAATAATTAAATCACGCTTCTCATCATCTGACTGTTAGCTTATTTACCATAGCCAAAATTTAAATTTTGGAACTTCACTTTTTAAGTTGATTTTGGGGTTTCCGTCGTAGCCTGTTTTTCAGCATAGTCTTTAAAACTGTTAATAATACAGATATAAAAATTTTATCTATGAAATTATTTTTGGTTGCTTCATAATTTTTTAAGGTTTATCGGCAGTAGCACAAACGATCTGAGCACATTGCCACTTTGTCTTATTTGTTGATATGCTTCTGATTTTGTGCTGTGGAATCACTATGGGCCAATACTATCTTGTCTTTTTTCAATACTAGTTGGTTTCTCTCTCACCTCCTCAATTCTCTTACCAACTTGTAGATTTCATCTACATATCACGTCATTACTACGAAGACTTCCATCGGGAATGAGGAACACTTTCTTGTACAAATCTAGCTAAACTGTCATTTCTAAAAGATGTCTTAATGCTTAAGTAAACCAAGGTTTCTCTCACCGCAGAGGAAATTTTTGAGAACCAATGAAAGTTCAACTAGTACATCACACTATTGATGAATATCAGTAAACAGTTCTACTGACACTCAATGTGCCAGGAGAGTCTGACGTGTTCTAACGAAGTAGGTGTAGACAAAAGTATTCACTCCCTCTGTTAACAAATAATTTTCGGTTTTGACTTTAAGTTATAGACCAACAATATTTTTTAAATAATCTAACTGTTCAGCAAAGTTATATCATTATATTTGTAATTGAAAATACTTCACATTTAAATCTATTCGCTTTGCTATCTCTTAGAAATAACAGCCAAAATTTGCCTAAAATGGGCAAGTAATTGTGACGATGAGAATATCAATTACTCCATCCATCTTAAAATAAAAAACCTAGTATTGGATGTAATAGGATATATCATATTCGATACTAGTTCTTTTTTATTTTGAGATAGAGAGTATAATTAGCTAGTAGTTGTAATTAAAGTCTACGAATCAGACAGAAAAGAGAAGAGAGAAAGAAGAACAACAGATAAGGCTCAAATTAATCTGAATACATATCGTCAGCTCGATCGACCAAGCTAGGTAAACACTAAATTAAGCAAATTAAAAGGCCCATTAGACAAGGCATTAATTAATTATTGATTTAGAATTATGAAGCAACTACCAAACGTAAAACTCCTGACAAAAATTGACATGCATGATCTGTAGTATTACCAACCACCACGACGTACGAAATCACGGAATGCTTCGTTTTCGTTTCGATTCGGTTTGATTTGATTTTGATCCGATCAAGTCAAAATTAAAAAAAAACTGCCGTACTAGTGATGGTACTTTCGCTTCTTTACCTGCGTTTTCTCGACGACTGTCTTTTCGTATGTACGGACGGCACAATCGATCGTACAGATAGCGTCGTCTGGTCTAGGGTTGTTGGTTAATCAGTAGTAGTAGTAATAGTATCAATGCATGGTAGATCATTAGTTTCGATTCAAAGCTTCCAATTGACAAATATGGGGGAGCGTCAATGCCGGCTACCGTACGCTTCATGGATGCTTTAGTTTAAGAGACTTTTTACCCTTCATCGATGGTACATTACGTCAGAAGGTATTGGCGGAGATAACCATATTTAATTTATTTTTAAAAGTAAATCCGATAAAACCACAACTATTTTGACAAAATGTAAGAAAATTACAGATTTAAAGAATAACATCGCACAACTATATATTTGAACAAATTTAAACAATAACATTACACAACTATAGATTTGAGCAACATTATCACAAGTATATATACAAAGTTTACATGTTTAAATATAGTTTTTCGGCAATTTTATCGATGCATATGTAGCTTTGTTATATAAATTTTTGTACTACTCCGTGCTCACTCCATCCATAAATATAAGTATTTTTATCTTTTTTTAGCAGAGATTAAGAAGAAGGGAAAAAGTAGCCGGGCCAGCTCCTGATTGGCCAGCAAGAGAGTGGGTTGAAGATAATTTAATAAGGGCTAACTACTAATTGGTGAAATTCTCTAGGAATATATCTTTTTAACAAATTTTAAAAGTTAAAAATGTTTATAGTTATGGACGGAGGGAATATCTATTTATTGTTGAGGTAACGGAAAGTGCCATAAAATCAATATTAGAGAAATATATCTATTTTCTCAAGTAGTACCACGAAATCGCTCCAGGTTTACATGTGCGTGCATGATGCATGGAGGGCAAATTAGGGCAGCTGATGACGCCATTACATCATGTAAAAAGGCAGTGCTAACTACACGGCCTAACAAGTCATCTCGCTATCAATTACTGCTTAGCCTTTTTTTTTTCTTACGGTTTCTACGGCTAGTCCATCCATCTCATGCATGCACAAGGTTGATGTTATCTTTCACTCGTGACGTGTCTGACAACGAAGAGGAAAAAACGGAGAGAGAGTAGTAACGTTTGTCTTTTGTTTTGTCAGCCAGGGAAAACTTTCCGGTGGAATGGGGACGGCGCTTGAAAAGTTGTGCACCAACTGCTCTTTGTTACTGTTGCCTCGTCTTGTTAATGTAATGCTGCATTGACCGGCCTGATCGATCCTTGAGGTTATTTTTTCTGCATCTTGGAAAGCTACTGATCGATCACGGGATTCATTTCAGTCCTGAGCTGCTCAAGCTCAAGGCTCATCGGAGTATCCAGTATGTGGTTGGTGATCACTTGATCAGAGGTAAACTGAGCACGGTGCAGAACATGTCGTTTTGGATGTGCTTTTAGACAAAATTTTCAAAGATGTAGCATGACTATCTTGTTAAGAAGTAATTTTTATGGTATTATAGTTTTTACCAAATCTTACTAATAATATATCAAGTTATAGTACAAACTAAAAGACAATAGTTTGCGACAATGTTAGAATTATAATTTAGGGTTTTTTTTGTTGTTTTCATTACTCGGTCTTTTTTCTTGGAATTCTAAGAATAAAAGTGCTAGTGTTGTCCTAAAATTATTTTCTATTGTATCAATTATATGTCTTTGGTTTATAGCTTCCAATGAGCCTTGCATCAACGCCCAAAAGACATATTTTCACGACATTGAAGTACTTTTTGAGTAAATTTCATAAAGCTACAACTATTTTTTAAAAACTATTAGTGTACTGCAGTTTTAGCTAAGCATCTCGGAGAAATGCAACACTAGCATTATCAGAAAGTTACAATTTTATATCTCTAATAAGTTTGGGCCCACTTATCATACACATATAAAATACACATGTTGTAGATTGAACCCACATATGTCATACAAATGTATGGGATAAAATTGTAGTTTTCTGATAAAATCGTCGCCTATCATTGCAGTTTTATGAAGTACATACCAGAGTTGACCAAACCGTGTGGTAACCGCGCGGTTACCGCCCAAACCGCCGAGGTACAGTATCGGTTACCGGCGATTTGGTTTAAACAAATTTCATCCGAATTCAACTTTTTTAAAAAAATAAAAAATTCAAAAAAAATTTAGTAGGTAGTACTTAAATTATGGATCAATATGATGAAAAAAGTTTATGAAAATAACGAAGTTTACTTCATATTTTGGAGCTTCATCGAAATTAAAAAATAAGAGATAGGTTGGGATATAATTTCTACTTTATTTAAGTGTATAAACGATAGCAACGGTTATGCAAAAAAAATATACAATATTATGTTGTTTTTCTAGAGATATCCATAATTTTTTCCTAAATTTTCTATAATTTTTAGAATTTTTAATACGTTTTATAATTTTTCTGTAATTTTTTCTTTTTAGCTTCAACATACCGCGGTTACCACGGCTTACCGTGTGGTTACCGTGCAATATCGTGCAGTAACCGCGACCTTACCGCATTAACCGCACGGTAACCATGAGATTTGAAAATTTTGAATTCAAATTTTTAGAAAAGAATTTTATACGGTTTTAGGCAGTTACCACGGTAACCACTATAGCATGGGCCAAAAAAAAATGGTACGGTGAACACTGGGGAGTACCAAGTTAGGGCCCCTCTGATTTAAAGAAAAAAATAGGAATTTTATAGGATTTCAGTACTATAGGATTTTTTTCATACATGACCCTTTGAAACAAAGGATTGGATCCTATTGAATTATATGAAATTTCTATAGAATGCTTCAATCCATGTAAGTTTTGGAGGAATTTTAACAAGAGATCCAACCTCAAAGAAAGTTTCCTATGAGTCTTTATCCTTCTTTAAATTTTTGTGTTTTTACTGTGGTCTAACCAAACGGTTATTTATTTAGTTTTCTGTGTTTTGCAATTATTTGTTTTACACTTATGTTCTTGTTAAAATCCTTATTTTTTCTATTCCTCAATTTTCTCAATCCTAAACTTCAAAGGAGGCATTAAAGTTGTAGCAAAAGTTTGCTATCTTTGCTATCTTGGACGGATGGACTAATAGAAGTAATAGTTTTGATCAAATAATTAAAGTTTTGGAAATTACTATACTTTGTGGCATGTCTTACTGGTTACACTATTGCTGATTGATGAAGCTCTTGTGAATTCGATAAACTAAGGATACCAATCCCCAAAATTGTGTTAGCCAAGAATACCAATCCCCAATATTGGTTACACTATTGGCCCCTAGGCTCCTACCACACTATACCACTCCACTTGTACTAGATTCATTTAGAGATGGAATTGGTATAACAGCAGCAGAGGCAGTACAGGGTGCAGGTAAGCCAATTTATTGAAGCACAAGCTACCTAACTCTTGTTGGATTTGGCCAAAGGTGTAGGGAGGGAGCAGTAGTTCAGCAACATCTCATCTCATTCATTAATACACTTATTACTACACTACCAGCTGCAACTTGCTCCTGCTGCTGCATCTCTTCCCTTTCCTTCGCTTGCCTTCCCTTCCCTTCCTAGGAATGCTCCTAGGTAGACCAGGTCTATGTTCAGAGCTCCATACACCTGTGTGACAATAGTAAGTTTGCCTCTTACCTTGCTAAAATTTCAAAAGCAACATAGTTCTAGGATTGTGACATCTTGAAAATACCAAATAGTATAGGAAAAAAATAACATTTTATCTACCGTTTTGCCATCGACAACTAGATCCATGGTCGCACAGTCTGCGACTGTTAGAACAATTGCACTTAGATTGATACAAGGGACCCGGCCACCTGCAATCCAGGGACATGAGCTGAGGAGGCAATAGAACACCCTAGTGCAAGTCCTGGCACCAACTACATGTTGCTATCTTTATTTCGCAATATTGTTTCATAGACTACAATGTGCACACAGCAAGGAAGCACAAAAATATAAGAAAAAGATAGTGAGAAAAGACCATATATATAATCATCAAACCTCTTCCAAAGCATTTAGCTAAGGGTAAAGAGCGAAAAATTGCAACAACTATATATCGGTATTCTCAATAGACAAATTACTGAGACGAACAATCAGATACCATAAACAAGGGCCAATATCCTCTAACCTTAAAGTCTTTGTCACCCACTCAAGCTTACATGTAAGTGACAAAGTGAGATACTCCCTCCATCTTAAAATACTTCAACTTATGCCATTTTTTAAAGAAATTAAGGGTAGACTAAGAAATAGTTGTGATTGATTAAGATGAGAAAATAGATAAAAAAATTAAATGGAGAAAGGTTATGATTGGTTAAGATGAACATGTAGATAAAAAAACAGTAGTATTATAAAATAAATTTAAATACTAGAAATAGTGGTATTTTAAGACAGAGAGTGTAACTTTGAAGTGGAGGAACCTAAGCCGATAGACAGATACTATGCAACTAGAGAGCAGTAACATCTGATGGTGTAGTGCATGAGCACCGGGTCCATGCACAGTTTTAGGGAGGAGAAGAGGGTGCCATTACTGATGAGGAGGTCCTGCCTCCTACTCACTGCTCAGCTGTGTGGCCTGGTGTTTGTAGGGGGCTGGCTGGTCTGGTCACTCATGCACTGGACTGGATTGGATGGTGTAGGTGCAAGAGGAGAGGAAGAACATGAGTGGTAGTTGATGGGTGCATTTAAGGCTCCTGACCTTGACAAAGATACCAGATCTCTGTACTATGGGGACTGGCCACTCAGCTGCACCCAACAAGGAGGAGAAAACTAACCTAACCTCTGGGAGTTATTTCCACCAATCAATTCCTAGCTACCCACTTTTCCATGCTCCACATGCAAGGCCAAGGCCAGGAGCCTCTCAATCTGTTGCCTCTTCTTCTCACTAGATCTGCTCCTACTACTCTGTTTGGAGCATTTCTTTATCTGCACCACAAATGAAGAAACATGGCTAAAATGTGACATATAGTAGGATGAAGTGTTCACATCAATACAGATGCAGCTTTCATGCAAAATAGTTATGCTGCTAGGAAAAATGTTTGCATGCCCGTATATATATGATGCCAGAGATTGACAGAAACTCTGAAAACACCTGCAAGATAGCTAACAAAACAGTCTTTCAGGATCGTTAGTGATCTCTTTGGATACCATACTTGCAGTACTAGTTCTCTTTTTAATGGAGCAGATAAGCACTTTTAACTGTAGTAGATCTGGTACTAGTATTATCTTTGGCCTCATGCAACAGAAAGAATGCAAGAGTGTGGTTTCATGACACCAAAAGGGGGCAGCTGCCTGGACCCGAGTACTAAAAAATATTCTTTAGCACTGTAATCAATGTCACTGCCAAACCCTGAATGAGTTTACAATTCTTAAGGATACATCATTGGAGATTAAACCATTAAAATAATTATTTTGTTTGGACATGAACAACCGAGCTTGGCCCTGTTCTTTAGCCTTTATTGGAGGGTTTAAATAAGCCACACGTAAAACGAGAAACGTCATTAGCGCGTGATTAATTAAGTATTTACTATTAAAAAGTTGAAAAATAGATCTATTTGCTTTTTTAAGCTACTTTCATATAGAAAATTTTTGTAAAAAACACACCGTTTATCGTTTTGAAAAGCGTGCGCACGGAATTAAAAAAAATAAGCTGGCTCATTCACTGGTGCCGAACAGGTTGTTACTCTACTAGGAGTACCTGTATTTTGTCCAGTCAAAATTCCAGGATTTCCTCATGGAATGGAAGCAGTCCAATCTTCCTATTTAGACTAGAAATATTTGCAGTAAGACTAGTTCGGATAGTCCTGCCACCGCCATGACCATATTACTATTATTCAAAGTTAACAAACCAACAAAAAATTTGAGCCATGCAATTAACATGATGAGTAATAACACTCCATTAACGATTTACCTAGCTGATAATACACTCGTAGTTCTATACTCTGTGGTGCAACAGCTGGGTGTGCGACTTCCGATGCAAGCGTGAGTACGCAGAATACTCAACCTACCTAACCTTGCAACATGTACACCAACCAGGAATAAAGTAGTGGGTTAAACAAGGGCACAACTTGCTCCATATCAAGAGGGGGAATGGGGAGCGGGAAGGGAGGGGTAGCTCACCAAATTGATCAGATTCTCGCCTTTCTTGCTTCACCCTTTCCCTTTCTTTGCTTTCTTTCTTGCACAATCACACACACAAAGACATGCTGGGTTTTCTAGAATCTCAGAAAGGAGGGGGAGCTAGCGTGGGGTGCTAGAAAAATGTCGGTGGGTGAGCCTGGAAAAAAAGATTATTACGAGATTGTAGTAGAAAATAAAATAAGATGAGAAGCAACGTAGTCTGAGTCAGAGTGAGGGAATAAACACTTTCTATACCCATTAAGCATCGCCATGTGCTGCTGATGTGTGCCCCAAAATCTACTAACGTGGAAGTGGGTGCGGAGCCATTGAAGCTTTGTTTCTCCAACTCAGACTTTTTCTTTCATCAAGCAACAGCAAGCTCTTGGACCAATTGAAAACCTTGGGCTAGCTCGTGTCCCCTCCTGTCCAATAGAAGGCATGCATGCTAGAATCAGGTTAAAATGATAAAGATAATATTGAAGAAATGGAAACACTTAGTGCACACCTAATTATTATAGGCCGCAAGGGCACAAACATGCACACTCAGAAAAAATAAAATTATATTTAACGGAAACTAATATATATACCTTGGTCATGTCTCTACGTACAATTATACATCACTGTATATGTTATGCTAGAAACAATTTTTTGATACATTATTCGTTTCTTCACTCATGCTAGCACATATGTATTTCAAAAAAATGTACCGTCAAGTACGCTCACTAAATCCGAAGGAAGAAAACCCTACGTGTAAGCGCTAACTCACGCTTCTGGTAAACTCACTAGGTACGCCCAACAATCCCTCTCCCAAAACAAATCGGAATGAAAAAAGGAGAAAAAAAATTGCAAAACCACACCCTCCCAAAACAAATCGGAATGGAAAAAAAGAGAAAAAAAAAGAATTGCAAAACCACACAAACAGAAAAAGGAAGCGAATAGGACAAGGTGCACTGGGAGTGAAGTATACCAACCTACCAAATCCAGCCCCCGGGGGAGGGAGGAGCTTTGCCACCACTCACCCCACCTCCCCCCCTCCTCTCGTCTCTTCCCCTCGCCTCATCACACCAACTCGGTCAAATGGCCCAGAGGGATCCGGGTCAATGGGGCCCTCTCCTCCTCTCTTCTCCTCCCCCTCACCTCGTATAAAACCAACCACACCATCCTCCTCTTCCTCCTCTCTCTCCTTGCTCACAAAAAGCTCCCACAAACCATCACCTGCTCCATCAAAGAGCTACCCGTTCATCTTCTTCCTCCTGTTCTTCTTGTCCCTGCTCTCTGCAACCAAAACAAGAAGAGAGCTTTCTTTCGATCTGTATATATACATATATATATACATAGAGAGAGAGAGATACTGATCTAGGTGCAGCTAGCTAGATAGCCTAGCATGGGGAGGTCCCCATGCTGCGAGAAGGCGCACACGAACAAGGGCGCCTGGACGAAGGAGGAGGACCAGCGGCTCATCGCCTACATCAAGGCCAACGGCGAGGGCTGCTGGAGGTCGCTCCCTAAGTCCGCAGGTTGGTGCACACGTACAAATCATATTTGTTCCGGCCATGGCGCTGGCAACGACGACGGCGGCGGTGACTGACCGGATATTGTGTGTTTCTGTACCCGTGTGTAGGGTTGCTGCGATGCGGGAAGAGCTGCCGGCTGCGGTGGATCAACTACCTGAGGCCGGACCTCAAGCGAGGCAACTTCACCGAGGAGGAAGACGAGCTCATCATCAAGCTCCACGAGCTGCTCGGCAACAAGTAAGCCTGCCTGCCTACCTGCAGAGAAAAAATACTGTATCAGCTAAGAGATCAGAAGCATGATCGGATTATGGCGGCATCACGACTGATGAATCAAGAAGCATATATATTACTATTACTGATCGATGTATATGCATATGTTCATATATGCAGGTGGTCGCTGATCGCCGGGAGGCTGCCGGGGAGAACGGACAACGAGATCAAGAACTATTGGAACACGCACATCAAGCGCAAGCTCCTCGCCCGCGGCGTCGACCCGCAGACGCACCGCCCGCTCAATGCCGCCGCCGACCACCACCAGAAGCAGCTCCAGGCGCCGCCGCGACGGTTCGTCGCCGCGCCAGCTGGCCACCACACTGATCACTTCGCCGTCCTCTCCAACTCGCCGGACGCCTGCAGCCACAGCAGCGACGACGAGCCCAGCTCAGCCACACCACCACCGCCACCGCCGCCGCGGCACCTCGGCATCGACCTCAACCTGTCCATCAGCCTAGCGCCCTACCAGCAGCCGCCGGAGGATCAGCCGAGCGAGCCGCTGAAACAGGAGGATGATGATGCGGTGGCGAGCGGCGCCGGCAATGCGACGACGACGGTGTGCCTGTGCTTGAACCGCCTCGGGCTCCACGGCGGCGAGGTGTGCAGCTGCGGCCGCGGCGGCGATCCGTCCATGCAGGCCAGCACGCACATGTTTAGATTCATCACACCGCTAGGAGGCGGCCACAACAGTAGTAGTACAACAATGACATAATTAAGTTGAGGGAAGAGATATATATACACTACTTAATTAGCAATTAAAATCCAGCCACACATGCTTAGCTCTTTGTAATATTCATCAGGAAATGTGCTCTCTTTTTTTTCCCCTCATTTGCAGCCTCCGCCAGAGTGATCATCAGGGTGACATGGTTCATGACTAGCTTTAGCTATTGTTTCCTTCTTGTCTTCCTCTAGCTTCTTTTAACCCCATATAGACAGTTTTTTTAGGGCAAGCCATAGGTAGTTGATGATCTACCATTAGATCTAAACATGCCCTTTTGGAGACCTCATAGAATGCATCACTCAACACATAGCTTTCCAAACACTTTATTTCTTCCCTCATGCAGTTTGCCCTTTTGCAACTTGTTTTTATGGCTCTTTATATTGGGATGCTCTTGATTGGCCAAAGATGAGGTAAGGAGTTGAGTGTTACATACTGATGAAAGTGAAGGAGGTGGATGCTGTGGTTGTGGTGCTGCTGGTGGTTATGGGAAGTTAGGTTCTTGATGAATGTTTGCAATCACATGAACAGCCGGTGAGAAAGGAGGCCCAGCTTTTAAAGAAAAATAAAGAAAAGGTTTGTCTTGTAGATAGAGAGGGGGAGATCAGGGGAGAGAATGGAGAGCATGTGAGATGCTTTTATTCTTTTGGTTTGGTAGGTAAGTAGAAGGGATGGGAGAGGTGTTAATGAAGGGGATAAAGTGCCATCTAGTAGGGGGGTATGGATTGAGGAGCTTTTGGTTAGTTAATGACTTAATCGGAGTTTGTCCTTAGTCTTTGAGAGGATACTGGTAACCGGTGGGGATAATTGGTATTTTAATCATGGATCAGTCCTACAGTTAACACAAGGTGTTTAAATTAGTTTATTATGCTGGCTTATAAATCACACTCAAAATAAGAAACAGCATTAACGTATAATTAATTAAATATTAACTATTAAAAACTTAAAAAATGATCTATTTGATTTTTTAAGATACTTTTATATAAAAAGATTTTATAAAAACCATACCGTTTTACGTTTTGAAAAATACGTTAACGGAAACCGAGAGAAAAGCTAGAAGAAACAGAAGCAAACACCATGTAAGCTTCAGTCTTTTCTGAAGATGAGTGGGGGGCAGAAAGGGTGATCTTCAGAGTTCAGAGGTTTAAGCACAAGCACAATGTCAGTCAGTGGTTTCCCTGACTGATCTCTCTCGTCTCACCATGGCTGCATATTCCTCCATGGGCATAACCGCATAATCTTCATTGGCAATCTTTGTTTTAGCTACTATTCAGGAGCAATCTGAAACTATCCCTGGAAGCATGCATACGCTTTAACCTAGGATATAACAAACTTTACATATAACACTCCCCTGCCCTTAATATTATCCAGGAGTCAACTGTATACACCAGAGGAACTAGCTAAGTAGACGGGATGTGCATTTTTACCTTAACAGTCAGATGCGACAATGAGAAGCTCAGAGCTGACAAAGGCCTTGCTATATATCAAGAGAATTAAGCCACTTCAACTATATAGTTGATATATATGTCCACGAAAATATATAGTTGGCAAGTTACGTGGAATTCGGAAAATCCATCAGGAAAAAATATCTATATACGTACATTGAGGAGGTTGTTCAGAAATTTCATACGTTTTTCCAGTTCAGCAAGAAAATTGCTCTGAAGTCTGAATCAAGCCACAACAACTATTCTACAGGTACTAACTATTAACCACAACATAGTAGCTTCCTCAAAACATTTTTTAACTAGATTGTAGGTTAATTTCCCTTTATGAAAAGGGTTTGCTGCATAAGGATAGAAGAAATGAGTTCCTCTTTTTGTGGGAGAGTAAGGCATAATATTGGTATTCCTTTTATGGAAGGAGTTGAAATGTGATAGTGCATCATTCTAATTAATCATGTTAAAATCATAATAGTGAAGATTTTATTCGTAAGCCCCATATTTTGGGGCAAAAGGTAGATTAGCGTTATCCCTAAATTACATATGCCATCTAAAAGTTAAAATGCCAAAGTCCTGATGGAATTGCCAAGCTCCAATATTTTTCCTTTATATATTCCGTAATGCTTCACTTATCTTAAAACAAAAGCAAAGCACCTAGTACAAAATGTTGTTAGCTCTTCATTTGTTTCCATATGTCATGCATGTCCTACCCATGTTTTATATGATTCACCGCCTCCATTTTTTTTCTATTTTTTGGTTTGCCTTCAAAATGTATGATGAAAATACGAGCAGCTACAAACTTATATACCATAATAGTATCTGCCTGTTGTAAAGACAGGTCTCAGAAGGCTAGAGTACTTCAGATCTTCAATCATGTTCTCTGTTAGTAAGAACTTGCATTAACCCAGACCACTAGCTAGATCTAATAAAAGTCAGATATATACTACTCATTCCGTTTTTAATAAATGATACTGTTAACTTTTAACATAATATTTGACTATTCATCTTATTCAAAAAATTTATGTAAATATTGTTTATTTTGTTGTGACTTGTTTTATCATTAAATGAAGTTTAAGTATGACTTATATTTTTACATATTTCACTAAATTTTTAAATAAAACGAATGGTTAAATATTATATCAAAAATCAACAGCGTCCTCTATTAAAAAATAGAAGGAAGTGAGTTTGTGCCTACCTCATTTGTCTCCAGGTGTCGTGTAAGCCTCTATGCAGACGTCAGATGACAAATGGACTAAGCTCAAAAAAGTCAATATAAAAACAATAAATCGTCATCTCGAACTAAATAGAAATTATGTAGAAGTCAGTATCAAGTACCAACGGAAAACACATCTCATCAGATCTGTGCAAAGCATGCATGTGACACCTGCACTGCACTCAAAGGAAAGGGCCAACACCTCACCTACGCTGTAGCTCCTTAAAAAATATTTCTACTCGAGGTCTCAACGATTTTCACCATGGAAATTTAATCACATGAGATAGCAAGTATTCCCAAGATACCACGAATTGGATCTATATGTCTATAGAGAAAATAAAATAGGGATAATTACTCAGCTTAGTTGTTGATGCAAGAAAGATTTGCTCATTTTTCTCGTAGAAAAAAATACAAAGAGCTGCTCATTTGAAAGAACTGCCAAAGCTAAACGTTTGCTTAACCAAAGAACGTTAGTGGAAAGAGTAGGTTTGTCTTGTTTAGTCTAAGCGCGTGCTCTTATGGCCCACAGGAGCTGGCCCAACAGCAACCTGCGGCAATAATTAAGAAATCTAATTGTCAAAATCTTGGAGACAGATTTGTTGAGATAAGTCCGTGAAAACTTGCACACCTTGCAAATAGAAAGGGACTACAAATTTCAACAATGTGAGGCAGTGAACGCTTGTGAACTCAACCAAATAATACCCAGAGACTGAGAGCAACATTGAAAAACCATCTAAAAAGCATGAATTTCTCCCACTCAATGCTTCTATGTTGTCCACAAGAATGGTAAATCATACTGGCTATATGTTGAGTTATTTCCGAGGGCAGGGTCTTTTGCAAAACTTCCTTTAAAACAGGAAAGGAAGTAAATGTAAATGGAACAAAGCAAAAGGCCAAGTACAACAGTGACTACTAGAGAGTTATTCTCATTTGACCACCTGAACGTATGGTGGGACAAATCTATTCTTACCCCCTCAGCAATCACCAAGAAGTACCAACAGATGACAAAACAATTCCACCCAAGTATTCCCCCCCTTTTTACCCTTCCACCAGTGGTTCACAGATCGTGAGGCTCACAACCATATTCTTTAGCTGATGATGATTCATTAGGTTCCTCTTGGATAGAGCCGAATTTAACAGCGAGCTTCCTACGGTTCTAATCATACGGACGTATCCATGACAATCGAATCATTCAGATTGGACAGGTATATCGAGTGGTCAACCATCATGGGCTCGCTCTCAAGATCTTGGATGATGCCCCAGGGAGCTTGTAATTAAATTTGGGTATGCATCGGCCCTGTGGACCACTCAAATTTATCATAATCCGCACTCGCAAGAAATCCAAATCTTGCCAATGTAGAAGACAAGCACTAACTGAGGAGAAGATGATGAAGATGGCTGTAGCTAGCTGTGGACGGACAGGAAGAGGATAGCAGAGGCCTTGGGGATGGATGGATGCAACACTGGGCGGTGGTAGTTGGTGGTTGGTAGCCCACATGACATCACCCCAAAAAGACAGCAGCCGGTGTCTTCTTCTTTTCACAAATTCTTGGCCTGTGCTTTTGCCGCCAATTGCTCTAGTCTACCACCCCATCTCATCTCTCGCGCCTCCCTTTCGAACGTCATTCTCGGCTGGCTCGGGGTTTTGATGGCTTTTGGGTAAAGTGTTGGGTTTTGTGGGGCCTCACTTTCTAGAAGCCCAAGTGAGTGACCCCTCCCCACCCCCAATGACTTCCCCACGAATGGTCAGTGGATGCAGCGTCCGTTTGCAACTATCCTTGTCAATGATCTACTAGCTCAGCTGCAATGGATGTGAAAAGGTGGCATGCAGTGCCGGAATCGCGCAATTATTTTTTCTAAGAAAGAAGAGGCAGCTGCTCCTACACCCTTAAGAAAAGCTGAAACTGATAACAGCCAGACCTTTCCTCGTCATAGCCGGCGCGGGAAATTCAACGGCTTATCAATTAACTTTAATACAGCATAGCGGCTCCATTATACAACTTTTTTTTTTCTATTGAGAGGTTTGGGTTGGATCACTCTGGCCTACCCAACATCTAACGAACGGTCAAGATCGAAGCAGGCAAACTTTGATGCACTTTGTGTAAAATCTTGTCACCCACAAATTATCGAGTGCTAGCTAGTGAGTGGTGACCGGTGGTGAGTGTGTGCTGATATTTTTGTTAAGAGAATAAAAGTGATCTTATCCTTCTGCCTAACCATTGTAACATCGCAGTCACATGCCCATGATGATCATCCCCTTAAGATCTTGTCCCCTTGCCCATGTATCTAAGTGGGTTTATTGTGAACACACCTGGTTATGTAGGAGACATGGGATCTTCAGGAAATGTAGGAGACATTGTGCATGCCCGGAGTATGGAAAGGAAATATTACGACAGACGTGCAAACAGATATAACCTACAAAAACCATATGCAATCCATGTGTAAGAATACTCCAAGGCTACGTTACTGTACCCTTGTTCAGTCTGCATCAGCTCTTTTTCAAGGTACCTTATACGACAAATATTTGAGAAACCAGTACCTAGTTACCTACCTTGCAGGAACATCTGAAGGTGCTCGTCCAAGTACCATCTACTTTCCAAAGTCATGGTCTTTGACAAAGCTATTAATTACCATTCCTTTAATTTTGATGTATCTTCTTGCAAAAAAAGGAACCACAGTGACTACAAGATGCACAAACACCAGGTCGTAGTAACCTGCGTATCAAGGACAAAAATGCTAAGATTGAGACATCATAAACATCTTTTGTTCTACTTTTCCCCAAATCAAACATCATAAACATCTTCTGTTCTATTTCTCCCCAAATCAAATAAAGGAAGAACTATGTGCACTTAATTAGTCTATGGAGTAATGTTTAAAAAAAATTCTATGGAGTAATGAAAACAGCAACGCTTACAAGGTTGTCAAAAAGCCTACCCTAAGGTTAACCAGATCCTAATCTATCAGCATGGATCCAGTATCCTTACTATTAAAACTTTTTGTTCTGGGTATACTAAATCATCGATCCATTGCACCCTTAGTGTTGAACCTTTTGGTTTGGGACTTCATAAGATCAGGATACACACGTCTTAGGAATTTTAAATTGTGCAAATGGTACTCCCACCGTTTTTTAATAGATGATGTCGTTGACTTTTGACACAACGTTTGACCATTCATTTTATTCAAAAATTTAATTATAATTTATTTTGTTATAACTTGGTTTATCATTAAATAAACTTTAAGCATGACTCGTATTTTGCATTTTTTACACCAACTTTTTAAATAAGACGAATGGTTAAACGTCACGATAAAAATCAACGGCGTCATTTATTAAAAAAATGGAGGTAGTATGGTATGTATATACAATGCATACAAAATATGGCCAACTCGAGCCTATATTGCAAAGTATCCAAAGGGGCCGGACATACAAAGAGGTAACATTTACAGAAAGCACCTTACATTATGCAAAAAATACAGCAATCACATGTACTACAGCAATGTAAGGTCCATGTACTACCCAACAGATACGGCGGGCAACTTCTTCTACAAAAACGTTGAGATAGTAGTCGTACGATGTAGTCAAACTGAAGAACACTGTTCTAATTAAGTAGAAAAATATGGCAAAAAGAGACTAGTTTTTTATAGAAGTAAGAACAGGATAGCTTATTAGGCACATATATACAAGAAAAAAGATATTTATGAGTGTACCCTGAAGGCATGCATGTGTACTCCATTACAGAGCACTAGAACAACTGATGAGATTCTCCCTACCAACAAGGCGAAATGCACAGCTGGTTTGACAGCATGCAAATTGCTCTCACTCTTTTCCAACATGCTGCATACATGACATGAGTGGGCATATAAGTGCTCAGGTAACTTTTTCTCTTGAAAGTCACATAAGCTTTTCAATAAATCTGCTTTACAAAGCAAAAGAGAAGAAAAGGGTTAAAGATGTTTTGACATTCATACTACATAGGATGAGTTAGGTCTAGTGAAGGTTCTACCTATGGGAAGGACCGTGCAAAACCCAAAAACTAAGTAGGTGGGATATTGTGAAGGGCTGGAGGCATGCGGATATGATGCAAAGCCCGGTATAGCTTTACCTAACACCACAGCTTGAGCAACAGAAAGATGGCATAGATGATCTTAAGTAACATCAATGATGTAGAGTGCAATAACCCCTTCTAGAACGAGGTAGGTCAGGTCCAAAAATACTTAAGACATGTGATATTGCATCACAACCGGCACCTAACAAGAGAAAGGAGTAAAAAGATATTATAACCTCTAGTGCACCCACCAGGCCACTCTGGTATGATAAAGGCTTGAAGATATGGTAGGCTCGATATGGATTGGAAGCTTCTATGAATCTTTGTCATTGCATCACCGGCGCTACCTAACATGCAGAGAACAAGAGATAGTTTTTTCATATTTGCGGACTGACACCATGACTGTAACATTTTGTTAGTAATTAATTGTACCACTGTCGCTGTCAACTCCTATTTTCAGCAGACAGTCAAAAAAATAACAATAAAAAAACCTTAGTTGTTACATTACTGTTGTTCCACTTTCAAGCAATAGCAACTAATTAATATAGCGATTCGTGTCCCTCTCATGATAAGCAAGAGCAAGATAAATATTAACAACAGGTACGTAATGACATGACCCGCACAGGTAAAAGGTGCCTAAGCTTGTATGACATTATTAAAAAGAAGAGCCTATCCAAAGGTTCAGGTTAGGCCTTTTAGATAGGCTATTTAAAGGAGTTGCCTTGTTAGAGCAAAAATGTCTATGAAAAAAATGTTTGTTGCAGCAGAAATCTATTTAGATACGGTTGACTCTAAATGCATAAAGCAAAAGTGATCAGCTGCAGAAAAAATGATACCTTGCTAGGGCAATATTTCTCAAATATTTAATGAAGATAAAGGCTGCACAGCAGAAGCAGGAACCTTAGATTCTGGGAGAGGTTGAGAGATCATGTTACATGAAGAGGTTGTGTACCCAAAAGACGTTAACTGCTCAGGTCATCCTACGAACAGACATGAGATGAAAAATCTCAGGAGACAGAATATCCATGAGACCATGACACAAGCTAAAACATTTTGCAGCATATGATTGAACACTTGGAATGATTGACCAGCTGTTCAAAATCAGGACTTCTGGATGGGTTGGCCTATTCATGAAAAGAACATAGACATGGGGTCCAATTCTTGTTCAAGCATTTAGAAGAAATCACGAATTAACAAGGCTAGTCATGGGCCTTGGGCTTGAATTCCAGACCACCATTTAAACCACACCACAAAAAGTATGCCCACCAAGGAAACCATGCCCTAGTTTTGAAGGAAGACAGACAAGATGAAAGAAAAGATATTGTGGTTTACGGATTTCCACATTTACACTTCAAAATTATTGACTCCACGAAATTTACAAGACAGTAGGGTTGTCAGTCTGCAAGATGTAGATGGCACTCCTTCGGAGTTGGCTAAAAAAACTGAAGTGGTTCTTGCCTTGCTTTGAACAACTTTCTGGCTTGAGGATTATAACTTCACAAATATGATTTAGTTCCTTTGAATGTTGTTGATAATGACCATGCTTTGATGCTTAAATCGTGGGCTGGAAACTTATGCTTTCGTTTGAAGTATATAGGAGTTCACTTCATTTTAATAGACTTAGAAAAGAAGATATCCAGCCTAACATTGATAAAGTTGTGAAGAGTGGCTGGCTGGAGGGTCAGAATTTTATCCTATGGTGGGCTATTGGTTCTGGTTAAATCTTTCTTGGCTAATTTCCTGTTTATCTACTTTCTGTTATTAAATTCCTTGCTTGGTCTCTGAGGGCTATAATAGATTACTGGTCAGAATGAGTCTGGGTAAAAAAACACTTAGATGATGGTTCTTGTCTATTCTGCTCTGAAAATGAATCTGTACCCAAAAAAAAAATTACTGCAATGTTGCAAAAATACCTTGGACAGAGATTTCAGATATGTTATCTGTTGGTAATGGTTTTAACTTTGAATATGCTGCTAGAAGGTGGAAAAAAGATTGTTATCATGTTTAGTGCAGCTGTCATGTGTTCTTTGTGGAACGTGAGAAATGACCTACATTTTTGCCTTGTGAATTGGAGAAGTATGAAGGTTGTGCAGCGCAGGATGATGCTGGCATTGAGGAACTTTAGTCTGGAGGATGTTGTGCCCAAACAATCTATTATGGATGATGGATCAGAATACATAAGAGTGAGGAAGAGGATGTTAACCCTACCCCAGATTGGCTTGTACGGAAGAGATTGAAGACTGAGCTGGAGAAGAAGAGGAAGAGCTGGGAGTGAGGAAGTCTACCCTATGTATGAGAACTTGAGAAGTAATCAAAGAGTATGGTAGATTGTTTAGATTTGTATGCCAGAGGCATGGTTTTGCTGGTACAAATCTTTGTACTCTGGGTTAGCGTGGAGTCATCTCATGTGTGGTGTTTTGGGCCTGGACTGCTACTTCAGCTTGGAACTCTGTAATTGTGTTGGTCTCATTTTTCTAATGAAATCTGGAACTGATGTTTTAGCCCTTTGGTTCTAAGAACTATTAGGATTATCCTTGTTTCCTTAGTGATTTACCTCCTGGTATTCTCTTATTAACAACATCATGTCATCAGGCCAGGTATGTTTTAGTATGCTCTCAAGCTCCATAAAAAACCTTAAAATTCTAGTCAAGGTCAAGGACAATGGGAAGAACTATTATCACATCCACTGGAGCAATCGCCTAAACTGTGAATGGCCATAAATAAACCATTCTAGTATCTCTGCTACTATAAAAGTAAAGTCGTCCTCCTTCCATCCCCTCCTCCCACCCCACGTGCAGCGTGAGAGAAAAGAAAAATCGAAAGAAACTTCCAGCCCATCCCCAGTCATAAGGACCATGTAGCCCATTTCCAATGTTATGGGCCCATTACAATGCACGGACATGTTACTAGTACAAGATCAATGTTTCAATGCAAGCAGAAAAGTTAATGGAGTGTACCAAGAGAATAGCAGATTAGCATGTAATTTGATTTTCTTCTGTGTTATATATAGACATAGATACATGGATTGTCAACATACCTGAAACAAAGTGCCTTATCACTATTGCATCATACTGATGCATTTGCTCTGGCCAACTGTAATCCCATTTATGTAGGTACTTCTATCTGCGATACACATTGATGCTTCATTTGAGCAGTGCTGACGTATACCCCTGCAGAATTTAAAGGGGAATATATTGGCAACAAGTTGTGAAGTACATGCAATGGAAAAATTAAAGAAAAAGACTGTCTATTTTCAATCATGCAGTGATCATTTGGTGAGAGTGTGTTGCAGAGTATAACCAGTTGAAAGTCATCTGAAAAGGCCAAAAAAACAAAAAAAGGGCTTTCCCAACAAAAAAAACAAAAGGCATCATTCTAACAAATTCATATAGTGCTAAAAGAATGAAAATTCTGTACATCATTAGCATCCATATTGGACAAATTATAATGCTTAACCATTCTCCTAATCCTGAACTCAAAGATTTTTTTTCTCGAAAACATGGGAGGACCGCACTTCATTTCATCAAGACAAAGAAAAGGAACAATACACAGGAGGGACCGAAAGCACACACACACACACCCCCCACCTCCCCCCCCCCAAAAAAAAAAGGTCACAAAACAAGATCGTAATAATATTGGTTATTAGTTAGGAACTGCTAAAATGATCAGACGAGCAACTAGCTGGGCACAAATATAAATAGCCATTGTTGAACACTATAACAGCAAATTTTATTGCACTAAGGTCATAACTTCATTGATGCAAATGTACCTGTATTCTTGAAAATGCTAGATTCTGCACAAGGTGTAGATATACAGACCCCTTAAACACAAAATTACGATTTCTTTTCAATTATAGAGTGCTTCAAAACATCTAAGACTCTTTGTCACTTTCAATCATTTTCCTCAGATCCTCTGGCGTACACCTGTTGAGTAATCTGCAGGTGCATCATTTATTTGCAAAAGGCACTAGGTAGTTCGTCAATGGACTTAAACACCATGAAGGTAAGTGATTGCAGAGGCTAAGACTTGAGTTTTACAGTGGTGACCATGCATGTTTATTCACCAAGCTTGTGGAATCATTAATACTCTTTCACCGCTTATGCAAGATTAAACTTTGACAATGCTTTAACAGATCATCCTTTTTCAAATTAGAATACGTAAGAATTTTCTTTGTTTTGGTTACATCAGAAATTCATGTGTACCTCAAGTCCTCAACCCACAGATATTTTGACCTAGCCAAAAAGAAAAAAAAAACGTTACCAAGTGTTCATGCACAGGTTTTAAAAACATTATTGTTCCTGATAAAACAAACTTTATCTTTCTCCAAGTTACTCAGGTAGGACTTAGGAAACAAAAGTACCCGCTAAAATATATTCTTACTGTTTGGTACAGTACTTAAATTTGACTGTATCTCGTTCTGTAGAATGGTAAAATCTGTATCCTAGGACCTAGCTTCATATTCAGCTTTCCTCACACCAGTGAGAGACAGGGTAGAAAACCTCTGTTGCCAACTAAGTATTTACATGATAAAGCCTTTGGATCAACATTGAAGTTTCAATTGGTGAACTTCGACCAAATTCTCAAGTGTGTGAAATTGTACCTGCTTTCTATGGTTGAGGCCAACAAGTTCCTAGGAGGGTCATCTGATACAAAACAATTTAGTCGACTGAACTTGAGGTCATGCTCTAGGCAGAAATTTACAGATTACCATAAGAACCTGAAAGCCAATTTGCAAATCACACTGACCACCCAATTGCAAGCACTGATTTAAAAGAAAATGAATAGCAACGCCGCTCGCACTTTATGAATGACTGCAGCTGATCCAAATCCCAAAGGATAACACCAAAACTACTCCACTGTTGGTGAATCTTGATTTTGTGCTGTTGTGCTGGTACAAATGCTCCCGCGTACACGCAGACAAGAGAAAATGCACTTGCGGCGTATGCTGAATTGCCGAGACGGTGCTGATCAGCCAAACCACCGAGCAGATCCCGGGCGTGAGAAGCAACAAACGAACCAACGCTGCCAAGATGAGAATCGAAGATGCCAATGGCGAATCAAATCGCAACTGCGGCGCGAATCTCATACCCTGCAGAACGATGAGAACAACAGAAACGGCACCGATGAAAGCTACCCCTATCAGTATCATCCGCAAGCACCATGCCTCGCAGCCGCCTCTCAAAATCCCACGGATTGCTCCGCCGATCCCACGGCAAAAACCCCCCCAAACCTCATCTCACGCGCAGCAACAAACAATCAAACCCTAGATCGAGCGGAAGGTGGAAACACCGGAGTACTAACTTAGTTACTGTGTACCGGCTCGACATTCCCCCCTTGGGCCAGGAGATGCGTTCGAGGAGGCGCTCACCGCTTGCGGCGCCGCTGGCTAGGAGTCTAGTCCTCCTCCAGCGGCACGGATCGCCCCCGCGGTGGCCGCAGCCTCCACCGGCGGCGGCCGGATGCGGCGGCGAGCTCCGTCGCCTGGAGATTTTGAAATGGGAGCAAAATCGAAATATCAAATCAAAATGTCTTTGGACTCCGGTTTTTTTGAGTTGAGAGGCGGCGTTGTGCTTTAGCGCGAATGCCGCGGACGACGGCGTTTTTGCGCTATGCTCACTGGTACGTGGGGCCCACTTGGAAGCTTTCGCCTGTGCAAGGAATCGTCCTCTTTCCTAAGGGTGAGTTGAAACTACAAGTTGAGAGAAAAAATACCTTGTTTTTTATGAATACGTTTTTTAAACTGGTAAATGATATATTTTTTAAAAAAAATTCTATATAAAAGTTGTTTTAAAAATTATATTAATCAATTTTTCAAGTTTAAAATAATTAATACTTAATTAATCATACGCTAATAGCTCATCTCGTTTTAGGTAATCTTTTTTCTCTTTTCTCTTCCCTCACCTTCAAACTATCCCTAAGCCACCACTAAAATTATCGAAATCATTAGCAGATCCTTTCAGGACTTGAATTGAAAGGCGTGAATATAAACTTTGTGAAATTGCTAAATAACTTTCGATAGATTTTCTATGAGCAAATTTGTCGGTTTTTTTACCGTTCGATGTGCTCTGCAATCGTGCTATGTGACGTGAGGATCACGTGCAGGCATGCTTTCCAACTTAGCTATGGAAGACTTTGTGTATTTATGTACTACTTATATCCTATTTATATTATAATTACACTATAATTGTATTGTAGTTACCTTTGGTAGATTTTTGAAGGGATTTTCTATTGAATGTTAGATAGGTAGTCCCTAAACTTTGTTTGTTCCATCTCTTACGGTTTTGGCATCTAATTTTTGCCCTTCTGTTGCCTCTAGCCATCACACCCGTGTCATGATATTTATTTTGGATAATGGAAATATAACTTTCTCTACACTGACTAAGAATACACGTAGCCATATATTTTGTTAGCATTAGCATTTGAATCATGATAGATAGAGTCATGCACCCAATGTGCCATCACACTAATGGTGCTTCTTCATATGTGTCATGAACTCATGATTGGATGCGTCACTTAGACGAGATATAATGAATAAGAAAACTATTTGAAAAAACGGTGCATGAAGTATCATCATAAAATGAAATGAACAGTAATGCTAGAACATTAAAAGTGTAAATATATACATAGTGATTATGTTGTATAGACTATATATTGGCATGCTAGTGTTTTTGTAATTTCCTCTCTTGTTTTTTTGGTGATAATCTTATTCACTTTTATTTTTAATGATAATTCCCTCTCTTGTATTTTTAGTGATAATGAGTTGTAGTTCATGTGAAACCGTCAGCTATTGATTTTTTTCCCCACTGGCCGTAGGCTAGCTGGTATCACCATAGTCGTTGGTTGTGATTCCAGTAGCGAACGCACCATTGCTACCAAAAGGATTAGTTACGCCATATGTTATACTAAGGGTGTGTTTGGTTCCAGGGATAGGATGGGTTGGGACAGAGTCAACCCATTTTTCAGGTTGTTTGGTTTGAGGTTAGGTGAGTTGGATTGATCCCTGGAGAGGAATATTCCTCAGATTCGGGACGGCGCGATCCGGGAAAAACGGCCGGACCACGCCAACCTACTTCACGGGCGCGTCGATGCGCAGCGACAGCGCAGGCCAGGCGCGAGCGGCGACGGCGGGAGCGAGGGGCGACAGGCGAGGTCCCGGGCAAGGGCCTGGGTGCGGGAGCGGGAGTAGCTCCCGGGCGCAGGGCGCGAGCGCGGACGCCGGGTCCCGAGCGCGGTCCCGGGCGCGGATGCGGGGGCGTGGACGAGGGCCCGGGCGCGGTCCCGGGCGCCGACGCGAGGGCACGGACAAGGGCCCGGGCACGGGCGCAGGCGCGGCCTTCGGTGCGGCGCTCATAGATCGGACCATCCGTATATGGATCGGACCGTCCGCCGCCATATCGGACTGTCCGACTACCCGGCGACGGTGACGGCGCAGGGCGCCTGCGCAGGGAGCGGGGCGGCGACGGCGCAAGGAGCTCCGGCGACGACGACGGCGCAGGGAGGCGGCGCCGCAGCGGTGGGAATCGGGCGTTCTGGACTGCGCACCCCTGTCCATCCCAGCATCATCCTTCCTACCAAACAGGTGATAGGATCATTCCATCCCCTTCTATTCTTCCAACCAAACAAAAAATATGGTTCATTCCATCCCTCCAACCAAACAAAAACTAGAACCAATCTATCCTAAAAAACAGGAATGGATTTAACCCACCCCACTTCGTTCTCAAACCAAACACATCCTAAGAAAGTTAATTGATTTAATCATCAAAAGTCATTGGATTTATCATAGGTACTGTATCTGTTGCTATAATTCAAGTAGAAAGTAACTTGACTCATGCTCAACTTTATTAAATGAAATCGCATTTCATATACAAACTAGGATATAAATAATTAATGATGTCATAATAGTCCCTCATGTCTGATAGTAGGCCAAATCATTATGCCCCTTATGCCCTGGATGACACACGTGTTACAATGGGCGGAAGCTACACATATGTCTATTTCAATCCCACGTTGTACGTGGGTAGGGGAAGCTCACGTTATACGTGGACAGGGGAAGTAGCAGGCTCAGGGTAGCTAGGAATCCATCACTAGTTTTAGCACGTGTGTTCTTCTGTGACGAATGGTTGAATTGATGAATGATTTATGATAATTATCTAATGATATAAATGGATAAATTAACTATTATAAAGTTAAAATTTTTTTCTAAAAAGGTATTCTAAAAATATTTTATATATAAAGTTTTTACAAAAATCATACCATTTAGGAGTTCGGAAGCACACCATTCTTCCATTCATTTTTTTCCGTAGGGCTTAGCCTAATGCACATTAGTTCAGCACTAGGCTTGGATTTTTTTTTGTTGCCTCGGCCCTTTAAGTGCTAGTATAAACTCTCCTTTTGTTTTACAATGTTTAGCACTCCTTTTCAAAAGGCGCAATTAGGAACACACTAAAAGAAATAAAACTAAGCATTGAAAGGCCTAGCAAATTCAACTTCGTTATTTCTCAGACTTGAGCTGAGTTGATGTGCCTACCCTAGAGTTTTCTTGTTGCTCACGGCCACTTCAGCAAAAACCGCTTTATTGCCGTGAGTATGCATATTTGATTGAATACAATATGTTGCCACACTAAATTTTAGCCGTGCTACACTTTCCTAAGCAACCAACTATATATTTGATTGCAATGATATTGGCTCGCCACAATTTCTTGGAATAAAGATCCACCATACATAGACTAAGGCAGTGTTCGTAACTGCTTCTTAGCTAGCTTATTTAAGTGGCACGCAAAACGAGAAACGTCATTAACGCGTGATTAATTAAGTATTTATTATTAAAAAGTTGAAAAATGGATCTATTTGCTTTTTTAGAGCTACTTTCATATAAAATTATTTTGCAAAAAATACACCGTTGATCGTTTTGGAAAGCGTGCGTGCGGGAAACGAGGAGTTAAGCTGCTGGCTTTCAGCTGAAACGAACAGGGCCTAAGGCAGCATCGGTAGAGCTTGGCTGCGCTAATCAGTCACACACAAAATAAGACAGATCATTAGTACGTGATTAATTAAGTATTAACTATTATAAATTTAAATATTAGATTTATTTGATTTTTAATATATATAAATATAATTTTTGTAAAAAACACATCGTTTAGTAGGTCGGAAAATGTGCTCATGAAAAATAATGTAGTAACTCAGCTTATAAGCCGTTTCAAACCATGCCTAAAGTTTCTTTTGTTAATCATAGCTAACTTGTGACTATTATTTTATTGGATGTACTATTTACAACACGTTCTTATCTCAAGTTGATTACGCTAGAGTTAGCTATGAACCAAACAAGTTCATAGTCTAGTGTCATGTAGACTATGATAACGAATTTGTTGGATTTAAACATAAATATTAAGACTTATCTAAAAAGATGGTCTTTTCATACTATTTACAAAGTTTACGGAAACTTCTGCTGTATCTATACTCTTTTAAAAGGGAGTAGTGATGGTGGTGAGTGGTGAATCTATCGCACCTCACAACTAACTCCTAAAATTTTAACACATAGGATACAGTTCATTATCTCTCTAAACCAAACATACGATAGAATAACAGAAGTCATAGACAAACCCTTAAGCTCTTAATCATGACTATTTTTCATGCTATTAACACTAGAGCCTTTTTTACAGGAGTGGAAACTTGGCAACCAAAAAGCTTTAATTAATTCTAAAATTAAGCTCTAAAATTCAAAATAGATTTTCTCTTTGCAACATACTGATGTGATTTTTTTATTCCGTAATTTTGCTATTACACGAAATAAATGAGATCATGCCCGCATGAAATACCACATTCCCCAGGCACCTCCCCGCAAAAGCGCAGTCCCCGTATGAGGAGGCAGCTCGTGCTCGTGCTCGGCCGAGACTGAGACGAGACCAACCCGCAGGGCGCGCGAGGGCGACTACCCCCACCGCGCCTAGATCTCGCCGCCGACGAGATGCCCCGCCGCGGCCTCCTCCTCCTCCCCGCTGCGGCCTTCGTCGCCCTCCTCGTCTTCGCGGGGCTGCCCCTCGCGTCCGCCTCCGAGTCCGACCACAAGGTGCGCGCCCGCCCGCCCGCCCGCTCGCAGCGTCCACACCCCCCCCCCCTTCTCTCTCTATCTTCCTTGTTAACCCTAGATCCGAGCCTCCGACGTGTTCCTCCGGCTGGATCCGCCCAGCCGCCGCACCGGATCTAGGAGGTGGCCCGCCGTTTGGACGCGGCCAGGCTCCTCGTCGTATCGGTAGCTTTGGGTTCCGGGGCCGCGTTGTTTTGGGCGAGTGCTGGGAGTTGTATGCCTAGTTGGTCTTAGCACTGTGACGCGAAGGGTTTGGACGCTTAGGATCATGTAAGGTATGGGCGGGAGGATGGTTCGAAGGCTGTTATAGAATTTAGTTTTCTACTTGATCTTGTTTGCCATGAGAGTGCAGAAAAAAATCATTAGTGGGAACACATTCGGCCAAAAAAACGTTTTTGGTGTTATAAATCTTCCAACAGTGCTTCATTCGAACAGAGGAACCACTGTAATTGTATTGTTCTTCAGATAATTTATATCATGCTAGGCCTTGAATAAGACCATGATACAGACTTTTCCTACCTTAGCTTCATATCATCAAAGTTTTAACCTTTCGATGGCGCATCAAAATGCTGAGATGCAAAGCATTTCATGCTTGGGGTACGATGAGGCATACGCTGTCGTGGCTTGTTACAGTCGATATATTATACTTTCGTGCCTTGCGGGGCAGTTATCCTTCGTGCTTGTTGAATGTTTCTATAATTTTATCTTCCTACTTTGGCAAAGCCTCCCAATGTCGGGGAGCTTACTAGTTGAACATGCTATAGTGGCATGCACCCATGCAGGGGTGGACCCAGACTTGAAGCAGCCACCCTAGGTCAATGCCAATGAGTTACGTGGTGCTCACGTCACGAGTCTTGAAAGCTCATTCTCGCGTTTAGCCATTGAAATAGAAAAAGAACAGCCATTGAAACAGAAAAAGGAACAGCCATTGAAATAAAAAAGAGAAATACTTAATATTTAATATTGCCTTTATGGCTGTTTTTTTAGCTCAACTGTTCCTAGTTCCCTTGTTTCCTTGGAGTTGAAAGTAAGTCAATAGTTGTGGAATATTTGGTCATGCACCTTCCAAACAGGCCCTTGCATGCAAACTTTATTTTGTCTTATCCTTACTTAAAGTTTATATTGGTTGAAATCAAACTTAATATGTGGTGCTCCTGGAATATCTATAATAATGTTCTCATCAAGTCTTGTCGTGCATTTTAGTAGTTGAGAATTTTTTTATGCCATTGAATAAGGCTCCGCTAACATTGTGGTCTCAACCTTTGGCACACTAGATTTGGATAAAATATAGCACTTTTAGAATCATAATGATAGGATTCTGCTAGATAAGGTAAGTATACTCCATTGTGTGACTGCATGGCTCTGTGGTTTAACACGGAAATCTGAAATAGAGGATGAGACTAAGGCTCTCTTTGATTGTGTTTTGTTATGCTGATCTGCATTATGGGACAAATTATTTATGGAATTCTTTGCTGCTTCTAGTAAAAAGTATTTAAAAAAGGAAGCTACCAAGTAAGCAATAACATATGAAGCTTGGATCTTTAGGATCCACCTTACAGGTAAAGAGAGATTCATGATTTATACGAGAATACTACGAGTATAACACATTATTTTCTAGCTGAATGGCGAAATGCTGCTCTCTGTCAAGTCTATATTTCACTAGCTAAATGCCCGTGCTTTGCTAAGAATAAAAGGAAATATTTATAAAATTTTCTAAAATAAATAAAAATATGTTTTCCATGAAATATGTTGCTCATCTTCTTTTGTAGGGAATATTCACCTTAATTTGATTTTATATGTGGCTATACATTTAGATTTGATTATTTCTTAATATTAAGAAGTTCAAGGAGTAATTTGCAAAATTTACCATGGTAGTAGGTGGGGTGGCAGATTCACTGCCACCACCACTACCTTCTTTTAAAGGAGTATAGATATGTACATTAAGCATGTGATAATTTCTGGTATTTAATTGTTGAAATCAATTTAAAGGATGATTTAATCGTCCCTAAAAATGAAAACATTGCGTGAGAACTTGGGCTGTAGGTTCTTTTTTTTTTCCCTTCAAAATTTCATTATGGTTGATATTGAATGTGGTGAACAACAGCCCAAATTCTTGGTGAACCAGTGAACAGCCTGCACAATAAACAAGTTAGCCATGAACCTTAAGGCATTTTTACTGATCTGGTCATTCTTCTTAACACTATCACAAACTGGCCATGATATTTGTTATTTTCTATAACGTAGACAATTGCACCTCATGCCAGTATACATATTCAGAACATTTGAATGCTTCTTACTGGTTAACTTTATTGTTGCTGTCATCTCTAAAATCTAAAACCTACTGATTTGTATTCATCTACTTATTTTAATTATATGCAGTACAAAGCTGAAGAAACGGTTAAACTCTGGGTAAACAAGGTTGGCCCGTACAATAACCCTCAAGAAACTTACAACTACTACAGCCTCCCATTTTGTCTGCCATCTGAAAACCCAGTACACAAATGGGGTGGTCTCGGAGAGGTCCTAGGTGGCAATGAGCTGATTGATAGTCAGATTGATATAAAGTTTTTAAGTATGTTGATCTTTTCACATCCTCCTTGATTTTGTTTAATTTTGGAACGTGCATTGATGCATGTTCCTTGCAGCTAACTAATTTCCCTAACCGTTATATATTAAAACTCTCTCTTTTTTAGAAAATGTGGAGAAGGGTTCCATTTGCACAATTGAACTTGATGACAAAAAGGTTCAACAATTTACTGACGCCATTGAAAGCTCATACTGGTTTGAACTCTTCATAGGTATGAAGATGTGTATTTAATTCCAGGGTTGGATCCATGCCATTATAACTTTCACGGTTTTAAAATATGCCATTACTATTCACCTATTTGGAGCTGTGCCATTATAATTTAACAGCTATTCGTGATATGCCACTACTTACCCCTTCAATACACTGAAAAAGTTTTTGGACCAAATTGCCCCCATCTTCTTCCTTCATCCTCTTCTCTCTCTACTCTCCTCTCTACCACCGGCCGGTGGTGCTGTGTGCTGCAACGACTGCGACGAGCGGACCGGGAAGGTCGTCGGGTTGCCGCGCCGACAACGCCAACAGCGGTGGCCCTAGGGCTGGCGCACCGACGAAGGCGACAAGCGGACGACGGAGACCAGTTGGGTGCCAGTGCACCTTGTCGCTGTGGTCTTCCCTGCCGGTGTGCGGTGGGTCGAGGCCAGCAGATCCAGAAGTGGCGACGTCGGAGATGGAGACGTGTGATGTTGGTGGATCCTGCAGCCTAGTCAGCGGAGAGATCAGGGACGGAGATGTGCGAGGTTGGCACCGTCGTCTTCCTTGCTGGCGTGTGGTGAGGTGAGTGCTGGCAGGTCCGGTGGAGGCGAGGTTGGGGACGAAGACGGACAAGGCTGACAGATCCGGCGGTGGAGAGGTTAGGGACGGAAACTTACGAGGTCAGCAGCGGCAGCGAGGTCGCCGATTTGCTCCGCCCGGCCTGGTCATCACCACTGCCCAGAGTGAGAAGAGAGGGGGAGGAAGAGTTAGAGGGGGGAGAGGAAGAGAGAGGAACCACCGGCGTGGACCTCGCCGCCTTTTCGCCGTTCGCTGCTGCTGGAGTGAGTAGGAAGAAGGGGATGAAGGAGAAAGACATGGGAAATTTGGTCCAAAAATTTTAGAAAATGCATCGAATGGGTAAATAGTGGCATGTCTCGAATATCTGTTAAATTGTAATGGTATGGCTCCAAATAGGTGAATAGTAATGGCATATATCAAAACTGTGAAAGTTATAATGGCATGGATCTAATTAACCCTTAATTCTATGTTGCTGGGCATTATTTTCTTATTTTGGATGCTATTTCTCATTTCTGATGTTCTTTTTATCCAACTTCCTTTGCATTGCTTCGTACTGTCAAACCGCCTAGATGATCTTCCGTTATGGGGTAACAAATTCTAACTTGAATGGCATTTCTTTTGCTCTAATGCTTTCTACCCTCTACTTTTGAATAATATATTAATATGCAAGTTGCCTCTGAGCAGGTTTTGTTGGCGAGACTGACAAAAACAATGAAAATAAGCACTATCTTTACACACACAAGAACATTGTTGTTAAATACAATGGTAACAGGGTATGCGTTCTGATTTAGTGCCTTAAAAGATTAGCTGAAAACTACTATATTGGCTAATTGCTTTTTTTACAGATAATTCATGTCAATCTCACTCAAGAGTCACCTAAGCTTCTTGAAGCTGGCAAAAAATTGGACATGACCTATTCAGTGAAGTGGGTGCAAACAAACGTTGCATTTGCACGACGTTTTGAAGTTTACTTGGACTACCCGTTCTTTGAACACCAGGTAATCCTTACTTGCACCAACACAACTTTTTATGTCTTTTGCAGGACAGTTTTTAGCCTTTTTAAATTTACTTCTCTCTGTGTTGGTTCTGGCGAAGTGATAGACTTTGCTTTCTGTCTAAGCTCTTGAAGAATTAAAATTTACAAGACAATTAAGTTTTGCTGCAATCTTCCATGTTCAGATCCATTGGTTCTCCATCTTCAATTCTTTCATGATGGTTATTTTCTTGACGGGTTTGGTGTCAATGATATTGATGAGGACGCTGAGAAATGATTATGCAAAATATGCTCGTGAAGATGATGATCTGGAGTCGCTTGTAAGTTCTGAATATGAAGCCTCACACCTACAATTACTTGCCTATTCCCTCTGGTTCCAGGAGTCATTTTTTTCCTCTCATGGTCTCTGCGATGCAATCTTATTGAGTTTCATAATGATGTATTTTTATGATGGATGTACTCATCGTTTCCATGCGAGCAATCTAATACTCAACAAAAATAACTAGTCAAACATCAAGTTTTACAGTACCCTCCTGACACTGGACAAATTGTTTGAATATGTGTAGCAAATCATTTTGCATTATTTTTATCTAACTCTTGATAGTTGTGTTAAGTTATAATTTTCTTTTATCAGGAAAGAGATGTTAGTGAGGAATCTGGATGGAAGCTTGTCCATGGAGATGTATTCCGGCCCCCTCGTAGTCTTGTGTTTCTTTCTGCTTTTGTTGGTATTGGCACTCAGCTGGCGGCTCTTATTCTGCTCGTGATTGTATTGGCCATTGTTGGCATGTTATATGTTGGGTAAGCTCAAAATCAGCTTTCCCAGCCTCCTTTTTTTCTGCATTGCATGTGCACATGTTGTTGGCATAGAGTATGCCACACCCTTGGGATTGGGAACACAAATGGTACAAGTGGAGTGTCTTTGGCTGTCTGACTTCCTTCATGTGTGAAGCTGGTGTGAGAGAAGCAGATGAGAGATAATGGATGATGTTATTCATGCTTGTTAATCAATCTTAGCCAAGTCCTCTCCAATAACAGCTTTTACAGTTCTTGTCTAACGACATGGCATTCTACAGTCTATACAAGGGATAAAGTCTAACAAATGAAGCAAGTAAATAGCTGTCCTGGTACCAGTTGAAGTTGGGCTTATATATGTGCACTATTCCTCTTGGTGTTGGCCTGGTGCTGGTAGGGTAGTGGAAAGGCCCCACATGACAATGTAGTCGAAGGTAGTTTTTGAGCCATTAATATGTTTACCTCGAACATCACAATAAATGGACGACCCTAATTGCTACAAGGAGACGAATAGATGGGTTAATATGCACCACCTAGATATTTTTGGCTGATGGGGATGGACAATGACATGATAGTGTAAGCATGGTATATTTTGTACATTGAGATGTCTTTGACCTCATTATTTAGTTTGGTTTTCGGCAAGGGCGCAAGGTAGGATATACATTGCTAGATAACAAGATATGGCTTATTTTGTATAGTCCAATTTCTACCTTTATTAAAGCTCATACGTGTTGCCTTCTGGAGCAGTGGTCTCTTTTTATCTATGAGCACAACTCTATCTTCCATAAGGCATGTTGTGCAGAACAGGAGTGAAGTTTAGGAAAATTTCATTCATTACTCAGACTCAGTCACGGGAAATTGGTGAAATAAGTGTAATGCTTTCGTTACTATGTGAAATAATGTTGGGTCAGCTAGTATGAGTTTCCAATACCCTTTTCCTAACTAAAATATTATACTTGTGTACTACACTGCTGTATCTTTCATTTCTAAATTGACAATATCAGAATGATGTTTGTTCAGCTAGCGTGACTTTGTACCATACTAAATGTGCTGTACTTTATTTGTCAGACGAGGAGCTATCATCACAACCTTCATTGTGTGCTACGCCCTCACATCTTTCATTTCTGGATATGTTAGTGGTGGCCTCTACTCAAGGAATGGTGGTATGTTCTACAGTGTTTTTTGTTGTTTGGAGTATTTTCTTTGTTGAACTTGCTCGTTTTATTCTATTATCCTGAAATAGATTCTTGAGTTCGGAAAGTTTCAATTTCTGTGTTCACTAATTGCATTTCTGATTCCATGTCAGGCAAAAATTGGATAAAGGCTATGATCCTTACTGCATCCCTATTTCCATTCTTGTGCTTTTCAATTGGATTGGTGTTGAACACCATTGCTATCTTCTACCGTTCACTAGCGGCTATACCATTTGGTACAATGGTTGTCATATTTGTCCTTTGGGCTTTCATCTCTTTTCCGTTGGTTCTATTGGGAACTGTAGTTGGCAGAAACTGGAGTGGTGCTCCTAACAATCCGTGTCGTGTTAAGACAATTCCACGGCCTATTCCTGAGAAGAAGTGGTATCTTACCCCCTCTGTCATCTCATTGATGGGTGGACTACTCCCCTTCGGCAGCATCTTCATTGAGATGTACTTTGTGTTCACTTCATTCTGGAACTACAAGGTAAAAGAAAATATATCAATGAACATTGCGGTGCTTCTCAGTTATCACTTATCAACATTGTTATTTTTCTAGAACAGCTTGCATTTAAAATAGATGTTACCAACTTACATCTCTTATTGGTTTGATGGTGAGATAGTAACACTCTGTGGTACTTGGCAGGTTTATTATGTATATGGTTTCATGTTGCTGGTCTTTGTTATCCTCATAATAGTCACCATATGTGTCACTATTGTGGGTACTTATTTCTTGTTGAATGCTGAGAACTATCATTGGCAATGGACATCGTTCTTCTCTGCTGCATCTACTGCCATATATGTCTATCTATACTCGATATACTATTATCATGTGAAGACAAAGATGTCGGGCTTCTTCCAGACAAGCTTCTACTTTGGCTACACCTTGATGTTCTGCCTTGGACTAGGGATACTTTGTGGTGAGCATTTAAACTTAATTGTATTCATTGTATTTCAAACTGCGACAGAGTCTGTTTGACACCTCTTTTGTTTAGGTGCTGTTGGCTATCTAGGCTCTACTCTCTTTGTGAGGAGAATCTACAGAAACATCAAATGCGACTAAATTGCTACTCTGAACATCAAATGTGGCCAAAATGCTACTCGTTGCTGATAGATTCTATCAGAAAGCATGTGTTGTTTGCGCAGGTCCATTGTGGAGTAATGCTCATAAGATTCTGATTAACTTTTGGAAGCTATACAGGAGATCGTTCTCCCTTTGTTTACCTTTTCTCTTTTATTTTTTTTACTTCATTTTCTTCATGGAACTGGCCTCATAAATGTATACCTCATTAGTTCAGGAATTAGTTTCAGCAATGGGATTCTGGGAAGTACATTTAGATTCTCATTTTATGGCGGCCTCTTTTGGCCGGTAGTAGGATATCTTTGATGAATATTGATGCAGTATGGATCCAGTGGCTAGAATTGCGCCTCTTATGAATTGCAATATCCAATTTTGGCATAGCCTTGTAGTAATACATTCAAGTTAGATATATGGCCTCAATGGGTGAAGTTCCATGTTCTTCCCCTGCAGGTACTGTTGAAACAATGAATGCAACATGATGATTGTTGATCTTGCCGAATTGTATGCCAAATGCCATCAGTAAGGTTGCCTTGTACTCTCTTCTTTCCAAAATATAAACATTTTGAGGATTTAAATTTTGTATCATAATATATTCCTGTGAATTTCTATCATTTTAATGATTTTAAAGCTAATCAGATGCTTGCAAAGAGAATCTAAGCAATTCTAAATTTAAAAATTGACAACTAAAGTGACTAAAAAGAAATCATTTGATCTAACCTTAGTATTTACTAAACAACCTAGAAATTTCTTATATTTTGAAATAGAGGGAGTGAGTTTGCTGCATCGGTAGTGACTGATGTCCTTTTGATTTGGTCAGATAATTAGTGGCAATATATCAATGGGAAAAATCCAAATAACCTCATATAAGTCAGTGGTGTTTATACTTTCAATCATACAATTCAGTTTTGTACATAAACTCATGCAAGTCAATTTATCTTCTAATTTTCTTCAAAGTTTTTATCTATTTCTTTCAGTTCTTTCAATTTCTTGTGCCCCATGGGCCTCCACCGTGACGGGACAATAAAAATTTATGCTACCTCGGTAGGTTAGGATCATAAAAATTGTAGGCGATGCATGACTCAACAAGTTGTTTCGTCGTGTTTCTTTCATCATCATCTCGCTCATGTGGAGTTTAGGAACACTGGAAGTTGGAAGGGAGGAAGGAGGTTTTGAAAGAGCACACCATGTTAGAGGTCCATAGGACACAAAAAATCAAAATAATAAGAAACTGAAACAACTATGAAACTGATGAAAACGGAATATATGAGAAAGTTATAAAAAAATGACTTATAGAAAGTTTTATGTACGGAATTGAGTTTTTGGGAGAAAATAGAAACAACAATGACTTATAAGGAATCTTTGGATTTTCCCCGAATATCAATCTGGTTACTGTGACCTACAGTTAATCAGCATGGTTCAAACATTGTAATCTGCGGTATGCTGTTGCTACAGATTGTGGCTGTATTTCGCGCTAGTTACTGCATTTTTCACTGGTCATAGATGAAGCGTGCACTGAAAACAGATAAAGGTATCATACGATTCATCTGTAATGTTTGCTGTTAGATAGGGATATTACTATGAGATCGCAACAAATAATCTAAGATAAAAGTTATGCTGCTAACCTGGTGTAGATTATAATTAGCCCGTTGTCTTCAGGTCACGAGGGACGTGTACATCATACAAGAATTTCTGTAGTATAAAAATGCGTACATCGGTACACGAGTGGAGAATACATCAACGTATGTTTATCTCTAGGCACATGAGAATATCAACGTGTCATATCACTAGATGGCCGGCCGTAGTAGTACTTTCTAGGGGTCAGACGAAGCAGTCACGACGCTCCAAGCCACTGAGCCGCCCACACGTGCTTGCACACGTGTCACCATCCTGCACGTACGCGGCCCCATCCACGTGCGCACGTGGCACGGCCTCGCGAGCCACCTGGCCGGCCGACCAGCCGGCCGGCGAGCTTTAAAAGCAGCCATGTCGTGGCAGACGAGCAATGCACATTGAACAAAGCAATTTCCTCACTCACCTGTAAAACACAGATACGTTCTGCTTAGCTAGCAACTAATTACTTCCAGAAGCGATGCCGTCGCTGACGACGGGGAGGTCTCCGTGGCGGAGGAAGAAGAGGGGGACGGCGTTCGGGACGACGACGACGACGGCGAGGAGGAGGAGGACGCCGACGTCGCTCCGGGCGCTGTGGCGCCGGATAGTCCCGAGGACGTCGACGACGACGGCGCCGCGCGTGCGCGCGAGGAAGCCTGGGCTGCTGTCGCGCGCGTTCCGGGTCCTCTCCTGCGGCGGCGGCGGGAGGACGTCGCGCCGAGCCCGGCGGTGGTGATATGGTCGTCGCCGGCCGGCCGGGAAGTTAGTTCGGATGCAGTCGCGCGCGACACTACGCACGTGACTCTGCCGTGTGTAACATATGACGTACTATACCGTGTGTACTATATATGTAGTCACAAAGTGTGTTGTGTCCGCTGCTACGTTTTTGGCAGCGTTATGTGTTGTGTATTGTATGCTTGTACACTATCGTGCTGCTTGATTTGTTTATGTTGTACCAGTATTTCATCAAAGTGAAAAATATACAGTAGTTTGTTTTCTGCATACCCCACAATCTACATACTTGTGCGTGTGGACTATGGAGTTTCAGTCGGAAAAAAAATCAAACTAGTTTCCGATGAAATAGATTTTAACTCTTTAACCGAACACCAAACTACAAATTGAACACACGTAGCATTTACCCAAGTTATTTTTGGTAGCGCTATATTTGCGGACTTTTTGAGCCATCGATCGCGATTCCCGACGCAACGGCTTGGCCATGGGCGCGGGGCGAGACGTGACGATGAACCCTCGTCGGAGAAGACGGCCTCACCGGCGGCGAAGCTGCAGGTAAACGACGGCCCAAAAATTAAGCCTTGCTTATCCCCTGCTGAGAGCAGGGCACATATCTCGGACGTTCATCCTCGGATGGACGGCACGCGCGGCGTTCAGTTTCTAGCCTATCAAGGCCATCCAACACTGGACTGGGAGATTCGTGTGCAGCTTTGGGCCCGGCTGATGTACAGTATTCGCGTGGCCCCGTCGTGCCCTCTTCCTCCTCCCTTCGCCGGAGCCCGCGACGTAGGCAGCGCCCCTGCCTCGCCGGAGCAATCCGTCGAACACGTGGCGTGCGTCCTCGGTGCCGCCACCGCTGCCCCCGCGGCCTTGGTATTGGATCATCGTGCCCTCGAGCCGGAGACGCCGACGACAGCGCGGGCGCGGGTGGCGAAGCGGCGCGCCATGCCCGGCCTGACGGGCAGGAGTGGCAGCGGCGGCGCAGCCTGCGCCGACGAAAGGGAGCAGCCTCAGCCTGCGAGCGAGCAATGGGTTTTGGGCCGATATGGGCCGTGCACCATCCAACGGGCCGTCTAGCACATCATAATGCCGCGGCCCACGGCTGTCACGCATCCTCCACCCCCACACGACTCCCGAGGCCTCCGGCCTCTACGGCTTCTTCCTCGAGGCCTTTGCCGGCAACCGCCGAGCACGGCGAGTCCCCGCCGGTCGCCGCGTGTCCCTGAGCTCCGCCGCGCGGGCGAGCGCTTCTCGACGGGTTGTTCCGGCGTGTGGTGGCTTTATTAGCGGAGGAGTTAATTAATACAAGTTGGCAAACAGCAGCACACCACGAGCGCCCCACGTGGTCTCGCTGACTCCTCGCTTTCTTCTCTCTCGCATTGATTCAATCTACTAGTACTTGCTTCTGCTGCTTCTTCTCCGATGCTTCGATCCCGCGCCGACCTCCTCGATCCGCATTAACTACTCCCGCTTCCGTACTCAGTTGATGCCCGCCGACGTAGCTGGCGGCGGAGCTGGCTGCGGGTTGAGGAGGAAGCTAGGTAGCGGCGGCGGGTGAAGGAGGGTTGGGATGGTGGTGGAGGCGGAGAGGTCGCTGGCGGAGACGCCGACGTGGTCGGTGGCCACCGTCACCACGCTCATGGTCGCCGCCTGCTTCCTCGTCGAGCGCGGCCTCTCGCGCTTCGCCAAGGTAGCCGAAGAAGCACTGATTTTCCCTGTTTGATCTGAGTGATGCCAAATGTATTGCGAGTAATCGCACTAGCTAGATGCTACGGCTTCTCACGCGCTCGATTAATCGGCTACTTTTTCGATCACTAAATTTTCTCGCTTTGCTTGCTTCGTGTGTAATCCAGTGGCTGCGCAAGACGAAGCGGAAGGCCATGCTCGCCTCGCTCGAGAAGATCCGCGAAGGTTAGTAAGCTAATTTTCAGTCTCTTAAAACTATCGTCTTAATTTAATCATTCGTTCATGTGTGCTTCGCGTAGTGTAGATTTGCTTGTCCATCATTGCCTTTTCCCTTAAATTCTATCCTCCTGGTGGGTTTCAATATTGGACAATGCCACATTTGAAATGGTAAAAGGTCTTGCTGACGTTGCTGCTGCTTGCAAGGTGTTTGACTGTATTCCTCACCAAGGGAAACCATGCTTGATTGCAGAGCTGATGCTGCTCGGCGTCATCTCGCTGCTGCTGAGCCAGACGGCCAGGTGGATATCGGAAATCTGCGTACCGTCGTCACTCTTCACGAGCCGATTCTACATTTGCTCGGAGACAGATTATGAGGATCTGGTGGTAAGAGGGGAGCGCTCTACCATGGAGACGAACCAGACTGTTGTGCCTAATGGCCTATTTGGTATTCAGTCACAGAATGTTTGCAGTGAGGTAATTGGGCTTGTTCTTTCCAGGGGATGGTCGTTATGGAGACATGGCAATGTTTGGGATGGTCGTTAGGGAGACATGGCAATGTTTGATGATTCAGCTGGTGTTTTCTCTGCTTGCAGGGTCATGAACCTTTTGTTTCATATGAGGGCCTTGAGCAGCTGCATCGGTTCTTGTTCATCCTTGGTATCACTCATGTGCTGTACACTTTTGTAACAGTGGTCTTGTCCATGATTAAGGTAGGTGTATACTGTTCATTGATCATTGGTCCAACATCTTGGCACATGTTTGTGTGTTAATGCATTCCTTTCTGTCTTTGAAGATATATAGCTGGAGGAAGTTTGAAATCCAAGCATGTCAACTCCCTAGTGAGCAGTTGCAAGGTTTGGCTATCCAATATCCATTAAGAAGTTTATTTACATTAGCTCAGTACTGTTAGTCTGTTCCACCTGACTGCCGTTTCTATCTATCAGTTAGGAGAACTAGGGTGATGCAGAGGCAGTCTACCTTTGTGTTCAAAAATGCATCTCATCCATGGAGCAAAAATAAAATACTTATTTGGATGGTAAGTGTATTATTTTGTTGCAAGCAGGCTTCTGTATTGCATTGATTCCTATTCATTTGTTTTTTAACTTGATCAGCATACTTGAGAGTAGAGACATGAAAATTATCATCTGTTCATTGGTTGTGTTTCATGCAGTCATTTCTTTCAGCGGACTCATCTAGTCATTTCTACTTTAACCTTGAGTGTGTTTACTGTTCTCTTTCTAATCTTTGTTCTACAAACCATTGACATGGTGCAGCTATGCTTTCTGCGTCAATTTAGGCGTTCCATTACAAAGTCGGACTATATGGCATTGAGATTGGGTTTTATCACAGTTAGAACTCTGACTTCTCCCCATTGTTTCAATCTTCTTATCTGCTCATATGCTTATTTATTTTGAATAAGTGTTTGAATCCTTATGGTTTTCTACTGCATTGTGCTTGAACTTACCATCAGTATCATAAGCTACCACACTCGTATAACTTCCACAAATACATGGTACGGAGCATGGAAGATGATTACAATGGAAGTGTCGGCATCAGGTATAACAATTTGTGCACTGGTTTTCATCTGATGAATTAGGCATTGAATTGAACTTATTAATTCCAAATTGTGTGTTCCTGATCTTTCCTGTGAACAGAGTAGTTCATTTTATAAAAAAATTGATTCCATCTACCGTACAAATGTGTTAAACTGCTTATTGGAGCCAAAATCAACATTTTTCTTGTCACCAAGAAATGCCTGCAGCCTGCTGGTCAAGGACTGATCTGTTTTTAATTCTTGCCAATTTTTTTTAACATTTTGTTTCATATTTTGCTGGCATATTTTCTCCACAAGCTAACATTTTATTTGTTGAACAGTTGGCCATTATGGGCATATGCAATAATATGCATCTTTGTCAACATTCATGGTATGCTTTCTCTCATACACGCCCGGAACACGTGCACACTCACACACACACAGTTTTGGTCAACAGCTTTGATCATCATATGATATGCTTAACCTCCCTTTGTTGTTTGAAGGTCTTAATATATATTTCTGGATATCATTTGTCCCTGCTATTGTAAGTATTTCCTGTGTTGCTTAACTTAACAAATTCAATTAATTGTTATCTTGTTTCTTGTTGTGTCTTGATAATTATGTGTGGTGAACATTTTTAAAGCTGGTCCTGCTAGTTGGCACTGAGCTGCAGCATGTCATAGCTCAGTTGGCTTTAGAAGTTGTTGAGGCCACAGCCCCATATGTTGGGACACAACTGAAGTTGCGTGATGATCTCTTTTGGTTTGGGAAACCTCGGGTCCTGTGGTGGCTTATACAATTCATTTCATTTCAGGTGATATTCTTTTGCTTCACTTCATATGTAATCATATGATGCTTATATGAACATCTTCCCCATCCTAACCTTACTGTTGCTTTCAGAATGCTTTTGAGATGGCAACATTTGTGTGGTCTCTGGTGAGAATTATCTCTTTGATTTATGATTAGTCATGGATTTAGTTTGATAATAACAAACATTGCATTAGTGCAATTCTGTAAGGAGAATGTGGTGGTTCCTGTATTATGAATTTCCTTGATTGGTATGTTTTCAACATGTTACCATGAAAACATGAACGATTGTAAAACTAAAGTTATCAACTAGATGACTTGGTAGTCCACTCGGAAATGAACCAGTTGTCATTAATCCTCACTTCCTAATGAAAAATTGTTATGGGTTATTTAGATGATTTTTTCATGTTCATCCTTCAATTTGATTGTTTTACATGCTTGTCTTCATCCTTTGCAGTTGGAACTGAGTGCGCAATCCTGTTTCATGAAGAACCATTACATGATTGTTCTTCGTTTGACTTCTGGGTGAGTTTTAAAGTTGTGAGCTTGAGACAGCAGAAGAAGCTGAGATCTAAAAATACACAATCATTGTTGTTTTGAGAAAAACCGCCACAAAGAAGTGTAGTTTCTCTATATCACTTTCTATGTCAATGAGCTTTAAGATTCATAAGCATTTATTGTAAAACCTCAAATAACAGTATCAACACGCATGAAACATGCATAGGTTAGTAGGTTACTGCAGTTGACCGGAATATATTTAGTTGGATCTCTCAAGCTAAATCTAACTTTGGTTGCCACCCAAAGAGTATTTCTTTTTCATGGTGAAAATGAATCAAACTAGCATTTCAGTATGAATATATTAGTTGGAACTTGGGACTTAAGAACTTCTTTCTGGATTTTGCAGGATTTTAGTTCAGTTTTGGTGCAGCTACAACACATTGCCACTTAATGTAATTATTACTCAGGTACTCTTGAACAGAGAACCAGCTGTTGAATCGAGACAACCCCAGAGAGAATCCCTTCCATAATTTCATCAGCATTTTTTACTATCATCTTGGCTTACTGATTAAAAGCTGCTTAGTTTGAACATTTTTTTATCTTATATGACAATGAAGATTCACTTTATGCTATTTCATACAGGAAAAATTCTTAGCGTGCTGAAGTATTATGAGGATAGCTTCTACATAATGTTGCTATGCTTTGGCTATCATGCATTTTCTTCTTCACACTTCCTCCTCTTTCTGAATTGCAGATGGGATCCAAGTTCAAGAAATCTTTGGTCTCAGAGAGTGTCAGGGAGTCGCTTCATAGCTGGTGCAAGAGGGTGAAAGATAGGAGGCACAACCCGCTCTTCGCACGGAATGGGACCGTCACATCAAGATCCGTCTGCTCCCTGGACACGACCTACGAGGAGACCGATCACGAGACTAACACGGTTGGCACCTTGTCAAGAACCGTGTCGGCTACATCCCTGGATGAGGAGCTGACGGTGGTCACTGTTGAGGACAATGACGAGCAAGACATCTGATCGTCGTCATTACACTGGTGAATTGTTGTTATCCTAATCCTCAATTCACAGACTACACCTGTGCAGATAGACTGAGAGGATCCTGATCCTGGTAGAGCACACATGCTCCACATCTGCCTGTTCCTGTAATTACAGAAGAAAAAAAAAACAACTACGGATAGAAGTGATAGTCAGCAGAAATTGTGGTACTGGGGCAATGAAATGCTGCGTTTTGCCGCTCTAAAGATGGGGCATTCGATTATGTTGCCGCTCTATCCTCGGTGACAATGACACGTAGGACCATTGGATGAATGCCACGTGAGTTAATCGAACCCCATCTTGCGAAGCAGCAAAATAGCAAAGTAGAAAATTTGTAAGATGAAACTATAAGTAATTCTTTAGTTGCTGACCAGTGGACATTTTCCTCATCTTTATTAGATTTTGCTATACGTCTATCATAAATTTTCTTCCATCTATTGGGCCGAGAAAAGGCCCGGCCCAGAAGGACTCCAAAGACGCGTGAAGTGCACGCTGCCGTGACCAGTTTGCGGCTCAAACTCGGCTAGGATCCGAAGCCGAGAGAAGAGCCACGAAATTTCCAAGAAACGTATCTTCTCCTCCTCCTCTCCCCAAATTCCAAGCAGTAATTTTTCCTGAATCAAAAATCAAAGCAAAATTTAGAGAGGAAAAAACAAGAACAAAAACAAAAGGAAGCGAGGCTGAGCCAAACAAACCACGAATCGAAGAAGAGCTTCCCTTTCTCCTTCGGTCCTTCCTTCCATTCCAGGTTTCCAACCAACAACCTCAACAACCTACCAGAGTCTTCACCCAAGAACCCGCGCGCGGTGGTGGAAGCGCGCGAGGAGCCGAGCCCGTAGTAGTCCCAGGTCGTCTTTGTTGTAGAGGGGATGCAGACGGGGGCGGCGGCGGCGGCTGCTGTGGCGTGGGCGCCGAGCCCATCGCCGTCCACCTCCTCCTCACCGTCCTCTTTCAAGGTTATGGTTACGCCTCTTGTACGGTTTTACCTCCCTGTTTGTTATTTTGGGGGCAAATTTATTGGTTCTACCGAGCTGACGAGTTATTGATTGGCTTTGCAGGTGGGGATTGCGTCGCCCTGTGGGATGGCTGCTCATGCCGCCTCTGCGCCGAGGCTGGTTGCTGCGTCCGGTCACCGGGGGCGGCGGCGGCAAGGTGAGAGTACTTTCTTGGTTTCATTTTCTTCTTTTCTTCATTTCTGTTACCTTATTGAGAACCTTGGGTTGGTAGAGGGCTCTCTCTCTCTCTCTCAGGAACATGAGTTACAACTTTGATAGTATAAATGGTCATAGGCTCAGAGAAGAGTTCTGAAGTGAAGCCCCCAGATGTATTTTTGTAAACTGCATTTATTGGCTAAATCCCGGCTTCTTCCATGGGCAGCTTTTTCATTGCCTGGCCTGCCGTTGGCTACATCTATGGTGTATTTGGGCAATGGATTGTAGAGGCTAAACCTTACTTTTTTATGATGTGTTTAATCACTAACCCAGTATGGTTTCTTCTGTATGTCTCCCAGTCTGAATGGGACTATGTTATACCAATATAGTGGGAGCTTATTTTCATATGGTCTCTGGATGGTCATACTCCAGCATACAAACATCTCAAATCAATTATAAATAACACAAGGTTAATCATTTTGGACCAAGCAGGATCATAACCTAGTGTTGCTATAGGTTAGATATAGGCACAGGCTAGTCTTTTTGCTTGTTTTGCTGTCTTTCCAAGGGAAATTAAGATGTTGATGTACTGGAATTTGGAATAATGCAAATTTTGTTCATGTGATGCTCTTGCAGTGGTTAAAGCTATTGCCAACCCAGACCCAGCAGTGGGGCTGCCATTGACAGCTGAAAATGTCGAGATGGTGTTGGATGAAGTGCGGCCATACCTTATGGCAGATGGAGGCAATGTCGCATTGCATGAAATTGATGGGAATGTGGTGAGGTTGAAGCTGCAAGGAGCATGTGGATCATGCCCAGCTTCAGTAACAACGATGAAGATGGGTATTGAGCGGCGCTTGATGGAGAAAATTCCTGAGATTGTTGCAGTTGAGCCCATTGTTGATGAGGAGACTGGGCTTGAATTGAACAAGGAGAATATTGAAAAGGTAGTTTCTCGAACTTCTGGCTAAATAAAATTATGCACAAAGCCACTTGATGAGTACATTATGTCGAGGTAACTCAAGCTTTAGTGTGGCTAATTGATTAACTTACAAAATGAAAGATCAAATTCCTCTGACAAATCTTTTAGCACCATGCTGATTGCTCTAAGATAGCAATTGAAAAGGATGTTTTGGAATAGTAACTGTATGGCATTTGCTGATGTCTTGCTCTATAGTTCATATTTGAACACTTTGCTGCTGATTTCTTGCTCTCAGGTTCGGTTTTAATTAATTTCTGTACTGTGATGATCTTCTTTGGAAATAGCTTTGAAGATGTCAATTTCCTTTGTTCCTTTTAGTCAGTGTATAATGTTCCATCTTTTGAGTCTATTTTGGTTGGCAAAAAATTGCTGAGATGGTAAGTGAACTGCTGGAGCATGCTAACTTCTTTTCATCTATATTAGGTACTCGACGAAATTAGGCCATACCTAGCTGGCACAGGAGGTGGTGAGCTTGAATTTGTTGCAATCGAGGAACCTATCGTCAAGGTTAGGGTTACAGGGCCAGCTGCTGGTGTGATGACTGTTCGCGTAGCCCTAACTCAGAAGCTCAGAGAAAAGATACCTAAAATCGCAGCTGTCCAGCTATTGTCGTAAAGCCTCAAAACATTTAGAAAACAACTCCTTCTATGTAAATGTGCCGCTAAAATAATTGCCAGGAAAGAAGTTGTAATGGCTTTGTATCTGTTATCGATTCTACTTAAAACTACCAATAGTGATCATTAATATGAACTGTTGTAAGGTGTTCCTACTGGATTTATTTACCAGAAGTTTTGGTTTTCATGATTCTATCTGTACAATGTGTGAATAGCACTCATTTTATTCAGAAGTTAGTTGAAATAGAAGACTACATTTTTTAATTTCACTTGATTTCTTATTGGCGCAAAATCTGAGTATGGGATTAGTGGTAACTGGTGAGTATAGTAAGTGCAAAATGCAATCAGGTGCAGGCTTGTATTTTCTTGGTTTGGCATGACTAGTGAACATGTATATGCATGTCCCCGAGGAATGGAACTGACATGGGTGTAGCAGCAATGAGGCCAATTAACTCTTTTTTTTCCTTTATTGTCACATAAGCACCACATCAGACGGTTCCTAGTGTAATCTCTCATCAGAAAGACAAACAGCCAAATTTCGGTTAGGGGGATCAACCTAGTTGTGAACGTATTTATAAAATGGTAAAAACGAAATTGACGGGAAGCGCCTGTGGCCTAATGGATAAGGCGTCTGACTTCTAATCAGACGATTGTGGGTTCGAGTCCCACCAGGCGTGTCCTATATTTTTTCACACCAAGGGTTATATTTTTCCTTTTTTATTCCTCTTTCTTTCTCTAGAGATGGATGAGGGAAAATTATATTTTTTCTTTTTTTGTTTTTCCTTCTCTAGAGATGGTTTTTTTTTTTTTTTTCTTTTCCTTATCTAGAGATGGATGAAGGAAAAAAAGAGACTCCAAGGGTTATACTAATCTTTACTACTTAAAAAGATAGTAGTGGTGGCAATGGTTCCTATAACTGTTATTTTCTACCGTCTGATTGCACTAGATCCAATGGAGGATATTGCTCACAGGATCCTCCCACCGTCCCACATCGATCGTGACGCCCCCATCCTCCCCTACCCCCACACGTAGCGCATCGATCCCCCCTCCTCATCTCGCTCGATGTGTAGCTCCCCTCCCCCGCCGCCGCTACACCGCAGCGCCGCCATCGCTCCTCCTCCTCAAGCCCTACATCCCTAGCCGCCGTCGATCCACGCCCTCCGGTCTCCATCGCTCCTCCGTCTGGTTGCCATCGATCCCTTACCACCGCCGCCGCTCCTCCTTCTCAAGCCCTGCATCCTTAGCCACTGTTGATCCACGTCGTCCGGACTCCATCGCCCCTCTGTCCGGTCACCATCGATCCCTTGCCGTCCGGTCTACGTCGTGCCTCAACCGTGACTCCTCGCTGTCCTCCCCTGCCGCTGCAAGGGCCGCCGTCATCAAGGATCAATTGCTGGGTACTGGCCTCGCTTGCTGCCTACTATGGGGAGTCGTTCACTGCGTCGGCGCCGTTTGGATCAAACAATGAGTACTCTTCCTCGCTACCATGGTTGTGACATCTGATCAAGCACGTATGTCCACCATTTTTTCTTTGTAACCCACATTTTTTCGTTATAAAAGAAAGACATATTAGGAATGTTATATTCAAACTTTGATGCATCTATTATCTATTGTGATCATTACATGTTATACCTCCATCCTGCAAAGTGGCATGGTTAATACAAACCTTCTGTACCTGAAGCTGTATAGTGATTTTGCTTACGATGGGGGATAACCCCAGTTAGGCTACAGATGTAATATACTAATATCCATAGTCTTGGTTATCCATATTATTTCAGAAAAAATATCATAGTCTTAAGGGGAAGAATGGATTTTGTAAAAGTGTAGGACTGTCCATCTTCTACTGGAAATTTTGTCAAATGGCCAAAAAGGCCATTGCGTTTGTGTCAGTTGTGCAGTTTTTTATACAAAAGTTCTTGCACACTGCAGATCACCCGTTCAATCTCTAGATCTTTCTAATCCATTGCAAAGCATATCAATACACATGGCATACTTGGTCTATTTACATGTTAGTAGTTTTGCAAGTGTTCTTTCTGATGTTGAAGCTATCTGTTTAACCCAGCACCTATGATTATCATCAAATAAGTTAGTAGCTTGAATGAGATATGAGGTCATCAAAATACTTTGCGTTCTGTTGACAAGTATCTAGCCTAATTGAGTTTATCAAAACCAACAACTCATTGTTGAATGGAGATTGACAACTGACCTAACTTTGTCAAAATAATGTCTGAATACTCCCATAGTGAATGTGTAGTTGAACTACCAAAAGATAGATAAGAGCATATAAGAGAGCTGATAGTTGTTAGTTGCAATGGAAACTCTTTTCACCCATAAGAATGTCAAGGAGGTAATGGCCAACCACAACAAGAGCTCCTATCCCCCATGCACACACATCTCCAGTAGCAACAACTATAGTGCAAGCTCTCTCTCTCTCTGCAACTCTACTATCTCTCTTGATCACCTCAAATCAATCCTATCACCAAATCAGCTCCTGTACTTTTTGACATATGCTCTGATCTGATCCCTCTAGACTCAATCTGACATGATTGATCTATGAGAAAATTAATGATCGGTAGATGACACGTGTAGATCGCTGCCGCAATTCTGAGCTCCTCCTCTTCTTCTTCCTTCTCCCCTTATTAAAGTACTATACTATTAGATTTATGTTCGAAAGTTACTTTCTTATGACTTTGTGACAGTAAGCGGAATAAGGTAAGAGAAATTGACGGTCATATTTGACAATCAAAATAAGTCTTATATTTTTGAACAGAGAGAGTTGTAAACTTGGATGCTAACCACTATAGACAAGATAGATTTTCTTGTGTTAGTTCATGATAGCTTGTCAGGTTTTTGAATTTTCATTTGTCAGTAATTCAGTTCATTACTACATCTGGAGTTTATGAATTATTCATCTTTAGCTCGATCTCACCTCGGGTCTTCAGTTAGCATCGTAGGTTGCTGCCCTTCTTCGCCCTCTCCACAGTGGAACCACGGCAAAATGTTTGGGTCACCTTTTGGTTGTAGTAGGAGTTGCATTTTGTTTTGAGTTAGATATATGAACTTGAAACTTGTCTCTACTTTGGTCAGATATATGAACCGAAAACATGCACATCTGAATTCTAGGCTGAAACCTCTTACCTTGGTATATTTTGATTACATGGTATAACATGGTAGAATCTACCAAATTAGAAACAGTCTTTATCTCACCCTGAGACAACAATGAACCAATAGCAGTTGTGCATAGGAGGCACTTGATCAGACCCTGCTCTTACCAATGCTAGAGGTACTGCTCCAGAAGTTTCACACTCAGGCCAAACAATTGCAATTAGGATTTTGTTTTACTACTTGGGGCTTGCAAACAAGCTGCAGACAATATTAAACATTACGGATTCTCATCAGATGCGATCAAGAATTAGATAGCTCTAAAAGATTGTTGCAGCGTTATTTTACGCACATGGCTATGTAATTACAACAATCTATAATAATTATCTTCATCGTCCTTTTTTGATGAACGCTTAAACTTATCATATCCTATGCTTGATTGGTAAATATATTATCTTTTTTGATTGTTTGATTTAATTACGATTTTTTCCTATGAACAACAACGAGTATTGTATGGAGAATTTGCAAGTTTGATGTTATTTTGCATCTATATTATGTTTCTTATGTAGGATTTTTGATCTTTTGATTTTATATCTGGTTCTGTTTCAGATACCGCTTTGTTTACTATTGTTGCTGATATTAGTAACTATATATATTATCCAGAACCAAATTTGCCGCATTTTGCTTGATCATAATGTTAAAAATATCTGTACTGTTTCATGTCCTTCATTTTTTTATGCCCATGTAGTGTGTGATTTTGGAGACCGTATTGGTGATTTCTATGTTGTGATTTAGCAAATTTGTATATTGAAAATATAGAGAATTTGTTCTTACTGACAAAAGACACTCGTGCATGTTCCCTGATCAGTCCATCATGTCCGATGCTTTAGCAATGTGATATTTTAGTATGTTTTGATTTCGAAATGCCTGTTTTTAGGGGATATACTATCATGCGAGGTATGGTCTTGTATGTTTGGTTGGGTGGTACTTGTTGCCTGAGTTGCACGCTTTTTTTCCAAACCCTGCATGGCCGCTGTTGCAGGGATGTGCCAGGGAGAAAATAAATTGAGGCAGTTATATTTGAGATAGGCTAATTAGCAAATGTGATTAGCACCCTTGCCCAATTATTTTTATTCTTGCATGTACGTGAGTGTCTCGATGCATGTTGCGAGTTAATTTTTTTTAACTAAGTCAACTATTGGTATTAGCATTAGAGCGGAATTATTGTGTTATATTAAGGTTTTCATTACAACTAACGTCAATTATTTAACATCATTTTGCCTGGTGTGATTTGGAATTAATGCATATTTTTTTCTCCTGTTGCAACGTACGGGCACCCAACTAGTATTTTTTTTTTTTTTTGTCTTCGCTAGGGATGGATGAGGAAAAAAAAAGAGATAGATGGACGGTCAATGGCAAGGAGCCTATACAAGATCAGCCGTCCACGTGGTTGATCACTGGTCACCAGCACCCACTGGCCACTGGTCTGTCTGCTCTCTCTATCCTTACGTACACGTGCAACACGGCTAACGAGCAGAGGCGGCGGCGGCGTGGATGGGGCTCTGGACCTGGCCGTGGGCCCGCCGACGGCAAGGCCCTTCCGGCTTCGGTCCCGCCTCCACCGCCGAGGAGGTCACCGCCGGCGTCGAGGCCATCCACCTCACCGCCATCGTCACAGGTAACCAACTTCTTCTCTTCCTCGCCGCACCCTCCTCCCATGCTACGCTTATCTTCTTCCAACAATCACAGCAGAATCCTATCGATTTTTGTCAGAAAACTTGGTGTCTATTGGAAATCTAAGAGCTAGATACGCAAGCACACACTCCTCGTAAACACATGCCAGAGAGGCAAAGAACACTAGAGTCAAGATATTTGGTGCTGCACAACCAACAGTGTTTTTCCTTTTATTTCTGCTCTTCTAGACCAGATGCTAAGTACATGCTTAAATAAACAAATTACAGGCCAAGACATACGCCACTAGCAACCGCAAGCCACGCTCGGCCACACGACCAGGCCATCCATGCACACACCGTACAACTCATGCAAGAAATGGTCTACTTTCCCGCATACCTTCAAAACATGATTAGCCAAGACCCTAATGATCCGGCTATTATGCTAATGACTCAACGAACTAGCTACTGTACTACATGCATGTTGCATTTTCACGCCACCAAACGGATGACCCAGCCATCCCGGCCACTTTGGTCATGGCGCACGACGCGCTCCCGCGTGAACTCAGCATGTGTCAGAGCACCACACGCGCACGGTCCAGCCGCATTGCACGGCTCCTCGGCCATACTTAGTTCCCATAATGGTAACACATGTAAGACATTGACGCCCTCTATCCGGCCGTATTGCATGGCTCCTTGGCCATAATTACGTACGCATCTCACGTACCGCCACAAGCTTCTTCAGGCATCACATACTGCTACTCATGCAAATAAAATATAAATATACAGATACATAAATCAAGATTAGTGCTAACAGTGTCAAACTTGATCCTAGTGCTCAATTCTTCCATATCTTTCACTGATTTTGTGATGGAAAAACGAATGCAGGAGCGACGAATGGCATCGGGAGGGAGACAGCTCGGGTTCTTGCGCTGAGGGGAGCAGAGGTGATCATACCGGCGAGGACGATGGAGAGCAGCATCAAGGTGAAGGAGAGAATCGCAGAGGAGATCCCGGGCTCCAAGCTTCACGTCATGGAGATGGACCTCAGCTCCCTCGACTCCGTCCGCCGCTTCGCAAAGGCGTTCAACTCGTCCCATAGTCATCTCAACATCCTTATGTATGTCACTCTACTGTTTTTGCTTCAGCATTTTTTTTTTTGGAACTTCTCATTTGCTTCAGCATCATCACTGAGTGACTGACATGATTGAAATTTGCAAATGTTCAGAAGAGGCACAGGTTGGTGCACTACTGAACTGAACTCACTAACAAGGTTGTTTTGCTGTGCTTCTCTGAAGAAACAATGCAGGGATAATGGCATGCCCTTTCCAGCTATCCAAGGATGGGATTGAGCTGCAATTCGCAACGAATCACGTCGGTAAGAAGGATGCGTAAACACTAGTTCGTTATAAGTCGTTACTAATTTTATGAGCACATGCTGAATTAGACCTTAATGACAAGCATGCAGGTCATTTCTTGCTGACAAATCTCCTGCTCGACAAGATGAAATCGACTGCTAGAAAGACTGGTGTACAGGGCAGGATCATAAATGTATCTTCTGTTGCGCACAAGAGAAGTGATGGTTCATGCTTTGATCTGAACAAACTAAACGATAAGTCTAGGTCAATAATATTTAATTTTGTTTTTGCGAGGGGCAATATTTAATTTTAAGACAATTTTTACTGTTGCTGCGTACATGAACACAATGTAGTAAGTGTCTAAAAGTATTCTTCTTGTTCTGCTCCAAAATTTATAGGTACAAGCCATTCATTGCATATTCACACTCCAAATTAGCCAATATTCTTCATGCAAATGAGCTAGCCAGGCGTTTTCAGGTACACTTTTTTTGGCCTTTTTTGTTTATCTTGGTCATGATGATTGATGACTTAAATTATTTAAATCCTAAAGAATCGGATTTTTTGAGAAAATTCATGTCTGAGCAATTGGATCCAATAGTATTAGCAATGCACTTGAAACAAAATGTTGAAAGTGCAGTCATTCAGTGTTTGAGGTAGCTGACCCATTTGATCATCCCTTGGGAACTAACGCTGTCTTGGCGCCCATTCAGGAAGAAGGATGTAATTTGACTGCAAATTCCCTGCACCCTGGAGTGATCCTCACCAACATCACTCGTTATGTCGCCACAAACAGTAATGCCATTACAAACCTCACACAGTTAACTGAACTGAAGGCAAAACTGTTCCTTTCTTAAGTTATTAGCTGTTCCAACCTCCAAACCATATCTGAATATTTTGCAGGCGTGGTGATTTCGATCCTGTCTGTGGCAAACCTCTTTCTGAAGAACACACAACAGGTAATCCATTCCAACCTTGTTATTGTTCAACAACCTCACTGTAAAAGCTTCAGCAACTAGTGTCACAAGAAGATACATTTTAACTTCAAATTGATTATGCAGGGAGCTGCAACCACATGCTATCTGGCACTGCATCCTGACGTGAAGGATGTGTCCGGCAAATACTTCGCGGACTGCAAGGAAGCCACACCCAGGCCTGTTGCAAGAGATACAGAGCTAGCGAAGAGGCTATGGGATTTCAGCGAAAAGCTCGTGGATGCTAATCAGCATGGAGAAATCAACAGACGAAAATGACACTGTTAGACTATCTGAAATTCTGAATCTAACCATGTCTCAACTTGAGATCCTCCAGATACAGCTTACGATTTGAGAGCTGTCAGTACTGTTGTTTGCATGTGTAAATCCCAATTCATTAAAAATCAGCCTGTTTTTTTTCCATTCCGTTTCAGAAGAAAATAATTAATCAGCCTGCGTTCTTGACTGTTCTCGAGCTTCATCCATGGGCCGTTGCCAATCAAAGAAAAGAAATCATCATTGAGGAGTTCTTAGACCAGTTCTTGCCGCCGGTTCATTGATGGGCGCCGCCAGACAAGGCTCAACCTCAACACATGGCTCCAGAGTATTGCCATGGCGCCGCCGTGCGGCGGCTCCCTTCGTTGGGCGGTGCCGGTGGCGACGGGAGGTGCTCGACGCCGTCGTCGTGGCGGCGGCTGGCCGCCGGGCAGGCGGGCACTAAATACCCAGCCAAGGCTCCCAAGCGTCGACGAAATGGACTAAGCGGAGAAGAAACGTCGCCACCAATGATACGCCGAACTCTGAACTACGAATTTTCTGCTAATGTCAGTGTCATTTTTGTCCAATAGCAATCCGGTTCTCCACAGAGATCTCTGAAATCTCCAAATGTAAGATCCCTCAGAACCAGTTGAAAAACAAATCATCCAATCAGAAATTTAGAATCTTTTCGCCGAAAAAAACATCTTTAGACAGATTCAGAGTACTCCAACCGGTGGTCAGAGGTAGCAAGTGTTGTCATGTGCAGTTGTGCTACATTATGCGCCACACAAATCCCTATCTTCCCCCAGACTGCGAATGGCAATTAATCCTGCTGCTTCTGCACAATTAGTTTAGTGGAGGAGGAGGAGGAATGGGGTTTAGCTGGGGATGGCTGTGTGGACGGCGAGAAGGGCCGTCAGGCTTCGGCTGGGCGTCCACCGCCGAGGAGGTCACCGCCGGCGTCGACGCCAGCCACCTGACGGTCGTCGTCACAGGTTTGCTTGGCCTGCCACTGTTTCATGTCTTGGCAATATTCTTGCACATTTTAGATTTATATCTTTGTCTTATCAGCATCCGTATTTAATAGTCTAACAGTTTATTGGATAAATTTGGGAAAGAAAAATTTGAACTTGTTATAGTATAGTTTATAAGTTCATCTGTTAAGTATGCAGTACAGCACTAGCACGGTATTCTGAATTTCTGAAAGCATGGTGTCAAACTGTCAAATCTACTCAAGGTTTAGAAAACAATTGAAAACTATCTGGTAGTCCAAACCTGGATGATTTTGAACCCTCTGGCTAAAACCCTAAACTCGACTCTAAATCAACTTCTGTACTAATAGATTTCTAGCTTGTACCAGAAATTCAAAACTCCAGGAGAACAGAAAATCGAAATTTGCAGAATTCAAAATTATCAATCTTTCTTTTGGGCCTGATTCCACAAATGTTCATCTCTATTTCATTCTTTCTTCCATCATTTGATCCGTTTGGTAAATACCAGGTGCAACAAATGGCATAGGAAAGGAGACAGCCAGAGTTCTTGCACTAAGGGGAGCAGAGGTGATCTTACCAACAAGGACACTGGAGAGTGGCATGAAGGTGAAAGAAAGCCTTGCAGAGCAAATTCCCAACTCAAAGCTCCATGTCATGGAAGTGGATCTTAGCTCCCTCGACTCCGTCCGCAGCTTCGCCAAGTCGTTCAACTCGTCCTATAAGCATCTAAACGTCCTCATGTATGTATAATGTATGAATAGTTCAACATCACTGACTGAATTGCAAATGTTCAGTATAAGGGGAAAGTGTATTACTGAACTCACTGACAAGTCATTTTTCTTGCTGTATTTCTCTAAAGAAACAATGCAGGAGTAATGTCCTGCCCTTTTGGGCTATCCAAAGATGGGATTGAGCTTCAATTTGCAACAAATCATGTTGGTAAGTATATGGTGTAACAGAAGCTCTGGATCGGATATACCCATTTCTTGGAGAGAAGAAAAGGGATGAACTAATCACTTGTGAAATTTTACTTTGTATAAACAGGGCATTTCTTGCTGGCAAATCTCCTCCTCGACAAGATGAAAGCGACGGCTAAAGAGACTGGTTTGCAGGGCAGGATCATAAACGTGTCTTCTACTGCACATCGACAAAGCGATGGTTCATGCTTTGATCTAGATAAGCTAAATGACAAGTCGAAGTTAGTAACATACCTTTGTTCTTCAGGCTGACTCAGTATAGCAAATTGAGCCATTTTTCTTACTATATCATGAAAATTTTCAGGTATCGCCCATTCCGTGCATATGGACATTCCAAATTAGCGAATATTCTCCATGCAAATGAGCTATCCAGGCGTTTTCAGGTGTGTAATCTTGTACATTTCAATAATTCATGACGAAAACAAGCCTTAAGAAAATTTATATCCATTCAAGCAAACCTTCGTTAAAGTAGTACTCCCTCCATTCCATATTGTAAGCTTTTTAACTTTGACCAAGTTTATTAAAAAATAGTTAATATCTACAATACCAAAAAATGCACTATCAAAACATATTTCATGATAGATGTTGGTGTATTTTTCTATAAACATGGTCAAAATTTAAATAGTTTGACTTATGACAAAACTAAAACCCCTTAAAAGTTACAATATGGAATGGAGGGAGTATAGCAAATAGCAATGCACCAATTGCATTCCAACTGCTTGGCATGGTTACTTAGGGATTTCTTGTAACAATTCAGGAAGAAGGATGCAATCTGACAGCAAATTCCCTTCATCCTGGGGTAATCGCCACCAACCTCGGTCGCTACATCCTAACGAATGGTAATGGAATTACAAACTCAAAAAATACACATATAATTGAAGAATAAAATTGCCATAGTGCCATCAAGCAATCGTTTGATGCAATCAACACCACAATGCGATCTCTGCAGGTTTGATCATATCAATCTTTTCAGTGATGAAACCTTTTCTGAAGAGCATACCTCAGGTAACGATATAAAAACATGCTTGACTAAACGAATAATAATAATTTCTGCAGAAATGATCAATGCCAAGAAATGATCAATATTGCAGGGAGCTGCGACTAATTGTTATCTAGCATTACATCCTGGCGTGAAGGATGTGTCCGGCAAATACTTCGCCGACTGCAATGAAGCTACACCGACGGTTGTTGCAAGAGATGCAGGCTAGCAAAGATAGCTGTGAGTTAGTGAAGAACTAACTAGCATGGAGAGCAGAAACGAGAAAGGGGAAGCTACGACCTGAAGTCGGAAACGACTATTGGAAGGAGAGCAGAAGAGTCTGTTGGTGATTTGATGAGATGCGATGCGATGCAATGGCATTGTTTATCCTTATTGGAATCTTCAGGCTAGAATATGTCATGAAATTTTTTCTGTTGTCCTAAGATATACCATTATATATCGCCTGTTGGTAGAGCTCCTAATTATATGATTTTGATTTTATTCTCTCCTGAATCAGTACTGAAGAGAATTAGAATCAGTACATTTGAGTTGCGAGAAACCATTAGCTCTAATCCTAATGGCGAGACTTCCATATAAATTATCTATACTACCCTTTCCTATGCAAGAGATTTGCATTTATATAAATTTCCTATAGCTTAATTAATTCTAATTAAAATGAGGTTAAACAACACAACAAGCGCATTGCATCTTTGCATCAAAAGAGTATATCCATACAATAGTCCACTCACAGATTGTTCTTGCAAAATATCATAGTTACATATGTTAGAAGAGTTCTTACAAAAATATGCTAATCAGAGTTCATATGGAGAAGCTTTCATCTAGATTGCCATAAATACACTTGCTAGGTCATAACGAAATCTGTCCATGGACCTATCATTAGAGTGTGAAGTAGAGATATCTGATGCATTTTGGGAGACAATATATTTTGCATATCTTGCAAGTATAGTTGGCACATAATTTGGGTCTCGACAATTCTGATGTATAAAGTTGTGAAGACACATGGTTGCTGCAACATCATTTCTTGTTTGATCTATTGAAATAGGCATCTTTAAAAAATTCGCCATTTCATCTTTCTATACAAAAAGTGCGCTTCAACCGACATTACATGCACTTGAGTGACAATGGTTGAATACTTACTCACACTTGGGGAGGGTCTTTCACCATATACTCCGGTCTAATTGGGTACCAGCATCAACAAGATATATTACCTCACCAATATGCATTCAGCTCAACGAGTATTAATATATATTGTGTGTGTGTGTGTGCGCGCGCGGCGCGCGTGCGTTATGTATGAAAAGGCAAGAAAGTCTACATGAATTTACACACTTAACATACCCTTGTGTGGATGTGAAAAATATATCTTTCTCAACATCTATGCATGATAAAGGATGCTTATTCATGAAGAACTGGTTGTCCAATAGAAGCAAATGTAAACGCATGTCGAAGTTGACCGCTACATACATTCTAGTGGGACTCTTGTGTCTACAATGTATTACATAATCATCACGTGAGTGAGTTTGCTGTATATGAGTCCTTCAATGGAACTAATGCACTTTTGAAAGTGGCCATAAATCTTTTGTCATCCCTTAATCTTCTATGAATCTTGGACGCCCAGAAATTCACCAGAATTCCAAAACTAATTTTGTGCATTAAACTCTCGTCCAGGAATCAACTGAGGTACACAAATCGATAATTTTATAAACATAACCAAACATAATAACTTATAAAATTTACGTTACAGAAAAAGGGACACTTAGCCTTATAACAGAGAAAACTGTAGCGGAATGCAATCCTAGAGTAGCAGCAAACTCCAAACCACAGCAGCTCAATAGGGTATAAGCCAACAACAATTCTTTCTCCTCGCAAACCTTCACTCTGATGATGTAATATTATAAGAACTAGAGACCGCCACCGTACTCAACAAGCCACACATGGAATGTAAAATAATGCAATAGAATTCAAAGAAGGATAGTATGGCTTATTTGCAACAAAAAAACATTAAAACATTTTGCATTCAAAAGCATTGAAAATAGTATAGTTTTAATTAATTATCAATATTAAAACCACTACTGAACAATACTCAATGCCAGTTCAGCCCAAAGTACTCAAATAGAGATTGTGAAAACCATCCATGTAACTTCACAATATAAGAGAGCGCTCGCTAAAGCCTCGGTCTCGATAAGGGGTATCAAATGCTCCCCGCAAGACCCACGCCCGATACTCATGACTTTTTTTTTTTTTTTTTTTTTTTTTGATAACCCCATGTGTGGGACTTATATCAGCACAAACAAGCCCTGGTGTCTTCTATTGAACTCGTCACATTCAGTTCCCCCATACCCATTTGGCTTGTGTTAGTAGAGTATTGCTTCACAAAAGTAATCCGGAATCAGTTGTTAAGTGTCATCATGTAGCACCGCTAGCAACATTTCACACCTGTGCTCACAACCCACCATTCAGTCAAGTTTTAGTTGACCATAATTAACCAACCACGACAACTGTCGTGAAAATTATAATCATTAACATAATTAATCAGTGAATGAATAAATTTTTCCCCCACATGAAATGACGCTAAAGGTTTCTAGGCATGTCTAGGCAGAACCTAAATTAATGTAGCTAAGATAATTAATTAAACATCCAGCTAGTCAATATTAATCACCCAGGTTCAGTAAGCATCAATACCAAATGACCATAATCAAATATAGCGATTAAAATAATTACCCTATAAGATATTCCAAAAGTGCATGCAATACATTAAAATAAAATATTTTTATAAATGAGCATCAACTATGCTCAACGAAGATTGGTGTGACGTTGCCTCTGCAATAGGAAAAGTCTTCGCTTGACCTCTCGAACTCTCCTCACTTCACGATCCTCCGAAATGGCGAAAATACGGCTACTACACGCAAAATGAGGAGAAACACTAAGAAACTCTAAATAATAGTACATAAAGAGTACATAACAAGTAGATCATGATTTTAGATGAATTTAGAAAGAAGAACGGGTCGAATCAGAGTTAGGACGGAAAAGTTACGCCTTCGGAAGATTGATACATAGAAATCCAAAAAGAATAGAAAAGAATATTCTCTGGAATATTCCCTTAGAATTTAATTAAATGAATTATTCTGAAACAGGAAAAGGAAGTGGGGCCACTGTCGTAGACTGGCTTATGATGGACAGAGGTCCAGGAAAAGAATGGAAGGAGTGGTGGACTGATGCTTGGCAACACGTGGCGATGATTGGCAATTACGCTGAGGTGGCGCTATGTGTTCTAGGATGTGGCTTTAGGATGTACATGGCAGATGACTAGATAGAAAGCACAGTTGAGATCCGATCTGAGGAAATCCAACGTGAGATTGTTGACCGAAAATCGCCGGGCCTGGTTCGGCGTCTGGGCAACCGAAGGCTTGAGCATTGCCTCCTTTCGAGCCTGTTCAGTTCCAGCGTCCATAACGGTCTCGTTATAGGATTCGTAACCCTAGAACTAGTCAATGACCCTGTCCAATTGACAAGGAGGAAATGTGCCCCTCTTAGATCAATGAGCCAATCGCTGGACAGGTGTCGATCTAGACTCGTTTCATTCAGCGTATGACCGATGTACATGTACACTTACACATCGGCTTAGACCGATGATGGCTAAGCAACTAATTAATAATAAACAAATATCATGTCTAGCCGACATCAAGGATATTCGAAACCGGCATAAGCTAGATAAAAATAGCAAGTATAATGCTAAATGAATCAAAACAATTCTGGCTGATCATTGATCTAGTGCTACTGGTATTATTATGAAGGTGGCCGCACCCGGGCCCTGCTCATATCGGCTCCCAAATCTTCTGTACCGCCTGTCCGGGCGCGCATGCACTGGTCCTTGACCCGGGTCATGCCCGGGCCTTACATGTTGTCGGTGCCGGAACCGGCATTTACTTGTGCTCCTCGGATCGCAGAATGACCCATCGGCTAGCCCTTAACGATATGTACAAATATTTACAGGCAAGAACAATAATAAACTATGCATAACGTAATGGTAAATAATTGATAGTTAGCCGACTGCCTTATAAGCGAACACAGATAAACATGAATAAATGTAGTCGGCTTATAACAGTAACTTATCGGTAGCACACCGATAAAACCCCCCCACCCCCATCGCACAACACCATCGGCTTATTAAGAGTAAAGCTATTATCGTCATTAAGTAGATCGGAACCCTAACCGTTGCAGCACAGACCGACAAGTAATAACAAGCCTCAATGATCGATAAGATATAGATGCATCGTGATGGAAAAAATAAGACTGACCGGCGGGTATACACTCCGATAAAACGCCGCCACAACAACACATCGGCCTCAGCAGGATTCGAACTTATCACTACAGTTCAGGTAGTCGACCTAACCGAATGCAGCACGAACTTGATATAAAATCGCTCCCAGTTAAGTCGATACCAATCTGTAGCACACGTGATGTGATATACTCTAATAATCTATAGATCAACTGAACTGATGCACCATAGATAAAGATAAATATATCCGTGTGTAAAGCACTACCATAAACCGACTAGAATATCGGACCTAAACGAGGAGTCCTAGCCGTTGGTAGTCGTGTGACGACTTACCCGCTCGCAGGAGTCGGACCTAAACGATGCAGCCCGGCACGAGAAGCAGATACCCGCGAAGGCCCG